>OX336417.1:35021262-35274774 GCA_946903255.1 Schistosoma spindalis | reverse complement strand
CGTATACAGCCTCTGCAAGGGCAGTCCTACTCACTGCCTTCTCGTGACATTACTGTTGTTTACGAAAATGAGAGGAAGAAAAGCGAATTTCCGGCGCTTAACCGGATCCCAAACCAATGGTGCACATGAGCTCCAGTATCCTGAAGGAACAAATGGCGTATGAACCAATCGTTGGTCACTGATTTCCATGGTACTGCATCTCCTTACGATGCTCCGCTGCCTTGTGGATCACACCTTCAGGTCGAAGGCCCGGGATGTGGCCGCAGGATACTGGAGCTCATGTGCACCATTGGTTTGGGATCCGGTTAAAGCTCCGGAAATTCGCTTTTCGTCCTCTCATTTTCGTAAACAACAGTAATGCCACGAGAAGGCAGTGAGTAGGACTTCCCTTGCAGAGGCTGTATACGCGTGGCCAAGTGAGAGCATTTGGAGAGGGAGAGTGGACTATCCCCACTCTCGGCCGTGCCAGAGCATTTGGGGGCTACTATGACAGTATATTCGAATGGATACCTGTAGTGGCATTGTTTCCTAATCACATGGTCTACGAAGCCAAACATATAATGACTGAAATGATGTATATTCGACATGTGACACTTGAAGAAGGTCGGCAATGGTGGAAGTTGAGACATTCATTCTACCGGATGGCATGAAACAATCCAACCTTACAAACGTGGTCATTATGTGAAACTTATTACTGTTCACATTAAATATATTGTTCTATTCCCAGCCCGAATGTGTTCTTCAGAAGTACTAAGTATCATTGTTAGTTGTCACGATACGATGAGTCAGTATAGACGGTGATGAAACTTAATGAAATTCTGAAAAAACAAAGGTAAAGGGGTTAAACTGCGTAGTCAGTATCACATTCAACAGGTAATGAAATTGCAGCTAACAGAATGTACCTATAAGTGTCTTATTTGTTGTGAACAGTGCTCTTCATTTTCTAACCCTCCTAGAATTTCACTTAGTCATTTGGTATCAACAGTCAAACTGCAGGCACCAAATAAAGGAATTCAAAAACTTCAAATAGTAATATGAAACTTGAGAAAAATCTAATTACAACGTTCATAATACTATTAGCGATTCACTGTTTACATACAATAATGACATCACTGGTAAGCCCGTGCTTGAATAGTACTATTGATATATTGCTCTTCAATATCCC
The DNA here is from genome assembly GCA_946903255.1 of Schistosoma spindalis. Classification (NCBI taxonomy): domain Eukaryota; kingdom Metazoa; phylum Platyhelminthes; class Trematoda; order Strigeidida; family Schistosomatidae; genus Schistosoma; species Schistosoma spindalis. Next base: position 35,273,609 of record OX336417.1, on the reverse strand, counting down.
AATCTCTGAATTTTGGAGAAATTTCGCGTGTTCCCTCAAATTTTGTGTTTTCCCAATGTTCTTCCAAAATTTGGGATTTTTCCCACATATTTATCCAAACTTTGGGGACTTTTACAAAATTTCCACAAACGTTGGAGATTGAGATGCATTGGAACTTCGTTCTGTTTACAGAAATTCACTCGTTAACCCTATAACAATCACATCATAAATTAGTGTTAACTATCAAATAGTTCGGTTACCGTGCTCAAAGCAATTGTTGCATCTTTAAACGCGCATTGTTTTACTTATGAAAAATATGTGACTAATTTAAGTGACAGTTACAGCAATGTCATACACAGTTCCTGTATGTGTTCATAGAGCGGAAAGAAAAGGCAATCAACGTCAATCGTTACTCTTATAAGTTTTGTTTCTCACACACGTTACATAATAATATGTCAGTTCATCACCATCATAATTAGGAAGGTTAATCAAATGTAAAAGGTTTTGGAGCCCAACTTTGCTTAAAACTCTGACTGCGTTCTATGTTTGACAGAATAAATGGTGAATTTCACATGCTTGAATTCGCATTGTTACAAATAACCACATAAGGCTGACTAAACATTCACCCAGATTGCAAACTGGATAACTGAATCAGGTGGATCTTTAGAAGAGAATTGGAGGCATTTTTCCACAGATATGAAATCAAGTAGCTCAACCAATTATACTCTGAATAGTTTCAAAGAAGAAAAAGTACGGCTATCCATGGACAGACTGTAATATTCGGTTTTCAATAAACAAAAGAAAAAATGCTGGAACACCACCATCAGCCTTGATACAGTAAGTAAGATGGATCGTCACAGGTCAGTAAGAAGTTGTGGTGCTTGCATGAATTAATGATTATTTGATACTTAATGTCTGCCTGATTTCGAATTCCAAATACAATACGTTCGTTTGTGCTCACATACTTCCTCTTGGTCTAAATTGTGTTAGTTCGGGGATTCCTAGTTCGTACAATAATTGAAATACGTCTAACCATCACACAGGTGCATAATTACAATCAGGAAAGCTCAGCAAATATATGAAATGCAGTTAGCTCAGTTGAGACAACGTGCTTAAGACCATTAGCACTCCAGGCATGGAAGCGCTAACGAGAACAGATGAACTGAACACTAGTGTCTTGAGACTAATTGCACAATAATTTTCTGCCCCACTGACCACCATATTCAATATGCCACTTGGTCAAGTTCAATTGCTTATGAACTAGAAAAATGCCGTCGTTACTCCCAAACATAAAGCAGGATCACGAGTACTTCCATCAAACTACAGACCTGTCAGCCTCACCAGTGTCTTAGTTAAAATAGTGAAAAAATTATCAGAGAGATCACAATGACATTTGTGGAGACCAACAACTTGTTAAACAGCGAACAACATGGTTTAAAAAGAAGTTTATCTTGCACAACAAATCTTAGAATTGCAAGGAAAAAATAGATGGAGGCTCCAGACAATGGGAAGTCAATGGATGTTGTTTACATGGGCTTCAGCACAGCATTCGACAAGGTGCCAGCAAATGGACTGATCTTGAAGATGCCACAGGTATTCGGAGCTTGACAACGCTTCAACCAGCAACACCTAATATGAATCGTACCCACCAAGTGAAATCAAAAGATAGAATCGAGGAGGTTTGAAGATATATTTGATAGGTTATCAATTAATCGAGTATCGCGTGATCTAATCTGGATAGCAACTGAAGTAGATGATGAGCATGGCGTTCCCACACGCGATCTGTTGCGGACGTATGACCGAGCACCTTCAGCCAGGTGAGTCCATTAGAACTAATGTGGTCAGCATCCAATGTCGAAAACTTACAGAGCTATTTATTTTGAGGGTTTATTTACCGATACACTATCCTTATCATCTCTAAAACACATATTATCTGACCAGTATCTTATAGCGTTTACCATTAGTCATCTACATAGCAATGTGATATACTAAACAGATATTTAAACCACAATACAAAAGCTTTAGTCATCTGATTTGTTTGTAACATGGAACTAGTAGAGACAGTGTATTCCAACTACGGGCTTTGACTAAAGCAATCTTCATAATTACCACTAACGTAAGAGAGCCTAACATCACAAGAGGAGGGAGTGTGGCGTTACTGACCAGCAAACGTGATGGTGGCGAGATAAATGATCCATTAATGTCTGTGGGGCAGGCTATGTTATTGAGTTACGGCTATTTATGGTCACATGGGATGACAGAACCAATGGTATTGGTGCTAACTGATTGTACAAAATGCCTTTTTAGATCGTGTTTGTGACGATGAATCTGTTTCACTTCTCACCGAGTAATCTTATTACAAACAAAACCAATCAACTTGCTGAAGACGAGGCCTGCTCATGACCCTATAAAATCAATAAAAATAAGAATGAGCTGAAACGACTTCGACAAGGAAGGGAGATAGCCATGTGTGTATCAGGATACTGTTTTCAGTAATATATTATATTACTTCACATAATCCTATACTTTCAGCTTCTTTTTGAACCACGTTCACGAATTTCAAATGCATGAAGATCGTCTGCTTTTCCTCTCGTCCCTTCATTTTCTACCCTTCTCAAGATGTGCACCGATAACGCATATGGAGCGGGTGACTTCATCCTGCGCCATCATCAATGCCACAGATGTTCCAGAGTGATATAGGCTCACGGCTTATAGGAGATCACAAATCTACGTCGATTTGTTCCACACTATCAGTTGCACGTCGCAACGCAACCTCCATAAAGCGCGCCAACTGTCGCATCGACAATTAGGATCTTATTAATATTATTTGCGTTCATATGTTAGAAGTATTATCCCCCATATTTTTATGATCAATGTGCCTAATAAAATATCTCGTCCCTTTGTTTTCTCAGCCTCTTTTTCAATGCCGTCGACACATGCCACCAAAAACACATATAATAATAATAATGTATTTATGCCAGCGCAGGTACACATCATTTTTACGGCCATGATCTACAAACTGCAACACTTTTGGCTCACACTATGCTTCTCAAGTAGGGTTGTTAAATAGATAAAATCAATAAAAGTGAATGACAGTACATTCGTGCAGACGTCTTGGAGCGTTAATGGTTAGGTTTATGCTTTAGTATTACACTGAGTACAGTCTTCAAAATATTTTTCAAGATGGCATCGCGTCCACATTACACTCCAGATCCAATCTGGGCATGATTGTGTCAGAGTTTTGGTCGCGTCAAGTGTTTATACAATACAACTTTGTAAGTTTATAGTTCTTATAAAATAGGTTTGTAGAGCGCTTGGTGTAGACCATGACCTTGAAAAAACACTTACGTGAAGTTACCTCAGACGTCAGAAGTTCCATAGCTGTGCTCTCAGAGCAGGATTCTGAAAAACGAGTGACAGAGGAGTTACACGTATGTCTGCCTCCAGCGCTTTTTCCAAAATATCCCAGTCACCTTTCAAGTAAAGGTTCGCAACCTGAACACAGTTTTCAAGTTTAGTTCTCACTAAGGTTGTGTAAACTGTGGTGAACATATTGATATCTAACTTAGTGAATGACCATCTTAATACCAGTTAATATCAATAAAATATTCGAAGGTCTGGTTGTTGAAATCTCTCAGGTCACTCAAATTTCATCTAGATACGTCTGTAGAGGTATTGGTCATCATGCGACCAAGGAGAAAGTTTCACCTGATATGAACATCATCATTAGTTTGACATATACCTAGATTAACTCACGTTTACCTTGGGTTTACATTACGCGCGACTTACGACCGCGAAGTTTAGACTTAACGTGATGTGCATTTCTCAAACTCTTGCTGTGCCATAGCGCAACAAATGTACCGTTTTCGATCTATAGAACCCGTCATGAGCTCAATGTCCGGCGGATTACTTTCCTTTCTGAGTTTTGTCCGAGTTAATGATTAATGGTGGTTTTGTCTCAGCTTACTATTCAGTTTTCACAGTCTTCCACATTGAGGCTAGTTTCGATATAGCCTAACTTTCATATTACACGTTTTTATACGCTTAATCCATTTTGAGTGTGTTGCTTTGTCATTTTGCGGCCGCAAACTTATGCTAGGGTCTGTCTATCAATTCACATTGCACCATGGCCATAAAGAACACATGTAAGCGACCTAAATGCCGTTTCGCTGCCATCCATGGAGTACATTGTGACAATTACAGAGGTAGTTTTCACGAAACATGCACACATCTATGATAATTAGTAGTAATTGAATTATAGTATGAACTAAGAATCCCAGGGATAACGCAAATGAATTAAGAAGTACCACACAAGCACTAACGAATGTACTGTATTTAGAATTCGAAATCAAACATTCAACAAGTGCAAAGGAGTCATTAGTTCATTCAAACACCACATCCTCCACAGCTTAAATTAGAGTCTAAGTGTCTGTAACCAATTGAACGTCTTCTTTTCAAGTTCATAATGTGTCTGTCCGACAATGTATTGGATAAAGACACTGTATTATCTAGAATGCACTCATTAGTATTAGAATTAACAACTGAAATCGGAACAGACTCACTTGATTTCTGGGATTGTGAACAATCACCATGCCGGTTGAATACTGGAACTACTACCTAGGATACGAACCATAGACTATCCTCCCCCACGAAATAATGTCGGATCTTCATATCCCCAAGTTATGAATAATGTGGCTTCATTTAAAACATCTTTCTCACATTGACTAGAGTATACATTGGGAGTGACTTTATGATAAGAATAAACAACAGTTGATATGGAATCATCTGAATTGTAATCAGAATCGAACTCATTTAATACTCGTGCTTCGCATTGAACAAGTTTCCCACAATAAATAAATACATTATGAGGACAAACAATATTTGATATGACATCAAGATTTGATTCTTCTGAAATAGTTTCCTCAAATTTATTAAGAATGTCATTGCAGAGCAAAGGATCATTAGAAAAATCAGCATGTATCAAAACTACATCAGTTTTTCGATCATGATTAGGTTCATCCGAAATATTTTCACCAGATTTGTGAGAAATTTCATCAGAAACATGTGAATCATTAGGAAAAATCATATCTGGTACAATAACATAGGAAATCTGATAGGTTGATTGATTAGGAATTGTTTTCTCGCAAGGATTCTGAGTTTCATTTAACTCTGAACTGCTACATGACTCTAAATTGTCTTTTGAAATCGTCGATAAAGATAAATGATCATTATAAATATTTAAATTAATAGAATCAGAATCACAAGACTTAATATTAGTTGCAGCAAGATGAACAGTAATATTACAAACTGACTGAATATGTCCAACATCACCACATTTAAAGCACTTAGAATTACGAAATTTACATGAATTAAAAGAGTGGAACCTGCCACAGCACAAACATTGACCAAACTTGTGCCCGTCCTCGTGAACTGCACAACCTTGAGTATGCACTGGGATGGGGTGACGTAATGTAGTGGAATTTTTTATATCCTCATGAATTATTTTACGAAATCTCCCTTTACCTCATTCGAAATTTGTATACTTAGCATAGTCTAGAAGTAGTTCCTTGAGAGTTGTATAAGGAAGAGAAATAGGCTTTTCCGGTGAAGCCAAAATTTTTAATAAGCCATATACTTCTTTTCCAATGAATGTGAGAAAATGTGCCACAATGTTAATATCCTCATCATCTTTCTTGGTCATGCTCCAGATTTCAAACCTTTCCAAATAGTCCTCAAAAGCTTCAGAAGTTGAATGAATATCTAACTGTTCCATCGCAGGCCCCATCGCGACGCCAATATGATAATTAGTAGTAATTGAATTATAGTATGAACTAAGAATCCCATGGATAACACAATTGAATTAAGAAGTACCACACAAGCACTAACGAATGTACTGTATTTAGAATTCGAAATCAAACATTCAACAAGTGCAAAGGAGTCATTAGTTCATTCAAACACCACAAGATCTTACAGCCATTGATAACGATAGCCTTAGTAGGTCAGATCACGAATGGGTATGCGGCATAGGCAATGTGAATTCTGTGGATTTTCTGAGCAACATCATTATTCTTTTGCTTGATACGAGGATCAAGCAGAAAAGCAAATCCAAACTGACCACTCCTTTTATGGACTTTTAGGAACGAGGAAAAAACATGGGAGAGACTGGGGTTACCAACTCGGAAAACCATGTGTATGTAAATTGCCTGTCCATTCACATTAGACTCATTCAGTTAAACTTAACGAAAAGTCTCACACGTTTCCATTCGGAAGCATAAAATACCTGAGTAAGAACGTCGCGAGTTTGCGCAACAAAATAGGTGAGTTGAGTGAAGTAAGTAATGCTAATAACACTCATCTGGTAGGAATATCTGATACATGGACATCTCAAATTACGGACCAGGAGATGACTTCCGTCCGATTATTTGAACCTCTTCCACCCTGCTGTACTTTATTACTGCATTCTCTCATCTGGAGGATCTGATCACACTTCACTCTATCAAGTTCAAAGTCAACGGGAGAGAGAGAGAGAGTAGTGGCTGTCATTAGCACAGTTAAACAAACGAGAACAGTAAAACAATCACTGGTACAATTGGTTATAATAATAATTGTTTTCATTGAACCAATCGCGTTCTGTTGACAAAAGTAGGTCACTACACCCCTTTGTTTCTCATTTTAGCATCTCGCTCTCAGGACACAGCTATAAAGCTTCCGACAGCTGATAATAACTTGACTTTTGCGCTTTTTAAGGTAAAAGCTCATACCAAGCTCTCGTTAAGCTTGCTTCATGACAACTATAAACTTAAAAATTTCTATTGCACAGATACTTAGCACGACCACAATTTTAACACAATTATGTGGAGTTTAAATCTGATGTGCAACGTGGGCGCGATACAAGATTGGAAAAATATCTTAAAAACTGCACTCAGTGCAACATTAAAACGAAAACCCAATCATTAACGCTCTAGGACATCTGCACGAATGTAATGTCTTTTAATTTAATTGACTTGATCTACTTAACGACGCTACTTGAGAAGCATACTGTAAGCAAACTAATGTTGTAACATAAATATCATGCCTGCGTAAATGGCATATACCTGTCCCTGGAGGAATACATTATATTAATAATCCTCATCTAATAGGAATGCCTGAGCATATCGGATTGTGGACCAGGGGCTAGCAATACTCCATATGTCTCCGTTTCCCGACGACATAAAAATAGAAATATGGGTGGAGTAGAACAAAGTACATCATAGAAAAAGGATCCATTCTTAGCCAATAATACCAGACAGGTTCATGAGCAGTCTAGCAAATTAAAAACATACAACGAAGATCGAAATCTTCTATTTGTAGAAAAACTACGCATATGTTATTTTAAGAAGCTTCAAACGTACTTAATTCAATTTCACTGAATATACATACACTGAAGGTGACAACTTTACAGAGACTCAATTCTTCAACCTCATTGAAGGTAGGGGATAATTCGAAGATGTGAAGTTAACAACTCTCTAGATAAATAGTCAGAAGTCGTTACGACTAGACCTTGTTTTTACAAACGATTGAATGAATGAATAAGTAAATAAATAAACAATTGGATAACGAGACTGATTTCCTCTCCTTATTTCTCTTTAAATGAACAACTGCTAATATTTATCAGTGGAATTATCTTTCATCTCACCTAAATCGGAGACTTTAATCAATCATTCTGTACCCCACTCACAAATTTTCATGGTGCTAAATAAACCTGGTTATCGTACTTGTTGTTACCTGCCTTTGTTCTTCTTCACTACAATATTAGACTTATCAATTATGTTCTTTACTCGCTTGTTTACAGAAAATAATTTTCACATTTATTCACTACTATTTTCGAAAAGAATGCAAACATACCTAAAAACACTTAAAAGATATATGAAGGCCCTATTGTTTCATGTACACAATAACTCATAATACGCTTCAATAAGTTACTAACCGTATAATTTGTATGAAATCCTCTCCCAGTCTATCGTTAGCGTCCACTTCATAGGTCTATCACTGATATCTCGTTATGTCGAGTGTCCTTTGAGTCAAACGTGTTCGACGTCGTCGTGAAACACAATATTCAAACAAATAAATAAGCATGATATTGATTCATACATTGGAACAATAATAAACAACCTCAGATTTATTTGAAGCAAAAACAGAAGAAGAAAATTGATCGAAATATTTTGAAAAATAGTAAACAACTTCACAAATATGTGTAGGTCAACATCTCATAACTTTCTTTCATATGAAACCGCCTATTGAAATAAATTCTATCGCAATACCAGTAGAGTATGTAAGGTTATCCATAACCGAATAGTGAATATATGTTGGTTCATTTAATAAGTTATGTTGTGTTAATTCAACATTGTGTGGGTGTGTAGATATTTCAGTTCTGTTATTGACTACACATTTAATAAATATTATATGAATGAGTGGATTAAATAAGCGACAATGCTTACATCGTTATAAACATACGAAAGTTGTGCTAATCCATCAAATTATTATTATTATTATCATTAATATTATTATTATTATTATTATTATTATTATTATTATTATTATTATTCATTATATACTTAAATTTGTCACAAGACCATATGATCATCAAGAGATTGGATTTGTCGTCAATACATATTTTCTTATTATATCACTCTCATTCATATACATATATCAATACTCCACATGCTATTTATTAACTGTATGTTCAATAACAGAACTGAAATATCTACACACCCACACACTGTTGAATTAACACAACACAACTTATTAAATGAACCAAGAAATATTCACTATTCCGTTATGGATAACCTTACATACTCTACTAGTATTGTGATAGAATTTATTTCAATAGGCGGTTTCATATGAAAGAAAGTTATGAGATGTTGACCTACACATATTTGTGAAGTTGTTTACTATTTTTCAAAATATTTCGATCAATTTTCTTCTTCTGTTTTTGCTTCAAATAAATCTGAGGTTGTTTATTATTATGCAATTGTCCATTCACCTTAATATCGTTTGATCCCCTTTTGTCGTCTTATTTGTTAAATAGAAACACGCAAATATATAGTTCCCCATGAGTAGTATGATACCCACCACTATTGTTTGTGTAAAATATTCAGATTTATGTCAGTAATTGTCAGTTAGACGGAATTCATCGACTGACACATAAAGTGGGGGGATTGGTTCAGTGAAGAGTTCTCTTCTCTACAAATTCAATTTCGAAGCTGTACAATCACAAATATATACTTATTTTTCAAGATGACAAGGTATTAAGACGTTATTATTGTCAGTGAGATTAATAATATTTAGAGATTATGATGATGATGATGATGATGATGATGATGATGATGATGATGATGATGATGATGATGATGATGATGATGATGATGATGATGATGATGATGATGATGATGATGATGACTAGCAGTGGAATCCAGGAATCGCGCTTCATTCTATTTGGGACTGGTTAGTTGGTTGTACCTACGTCTCGGAGATGATGATCGGTACAGGACTCCAATCCAGCACCAATCTCTTCAAACAACATCACGTTCTGCACTTAGCTACTGAGTGCGAATAGCCACCAGATTGTGCAATCGGGTGAAGTTCATTTCAACTTTATATTGTTTGTTTAAATATCCTCATTGATGCTTGGGACTGTAAATGATCGGTCTTTTATTATTATTATTATTATTATTATTATTATTATTAATACTTAATAGTTGAATTCATGAGTCAATTGAAGCTAGACCACCATGGAAAACCTGGAAACACTGAACGTCCGTATTGGACTCCTCAGCAGTGCGCATACATGGTTCCGCCTCGTGAGATTACGGCCAAGGACCCATGAGTCTCGCGCGTGAGGGCTGGACCTCTAGACCACCGAGCCAGAATCCAACGGTGTTGATGTCTAATTTCAACTAATCCACTACCATTATTATTATGAATACTGCTATTATTATTGTTATTACTGTTAATGCTAATATTATGAGACTGATCAATTGCAGTGCTAAAGATAAATGGGAAGATTCAAAAAACCAATACTAAATTGAATGAAACGAACAAAAGTTTTATTGTTCAGGGTATCGTTATATTATTTAAACTTGGATAAAGTTTGATTTCGTCATTTATTCTATGAAGAAGTGGATTACACTGAGTCACGAAACGTCAGAAAATCTAATTCTTCTACTCATTGGGATATTAAAAATATATTATTTATTTAGAATAATAACTTTATTGTTCAGGGTTGGATTATTCATAATGGAGATAGATTAGGAAATTACAATAATCAAGGCAGGTTCAGTATGATAAGAGAAAATGTTGAAATTGTGATGAAGTGTGGTGAGGAGGATAATAGAAATAGAAATGTACCCGTTGGAAATAAAAGTTCTGTGGAGAAGATAGAAAGGGAATCATATGGCTTTGGGGGCAGATAAGTATGAAGAAGAAAGAAAATTACTGGAGATTAAGAACATGGTAGAATAGGAGGCTTTGTCACTTTCTTTTTGACACATAATTCGGTTTTTCAAGATGTATAGCTAATGCCTCGTCAATGTTGGGATGATGCAATTTAACCGCATTTGGCAGCCTTCCACTTACCTTGTAGATAACTTTCAACACAGAGTCCACTTTGATTGAGTGACCTGTGTTCACGAGGTGTTCGATCATTGCGCTTCCTATCGATCCGTTTCCACCTCAGTTTAACCAATCCAGACAATGTTCTTGAATTCACTTGGATAAAGTACCTGGCATCACATGAACAGGTGGATTGATAAATGCACATAGAGTCGGTTAACTGAGACAATTTATCCCTAAGATTATTGACGGATATTGATTGTCTTGGGGACAGTATTCGTGAAATTGTTGAAAAGAATATTGTTTTTAGGGAATCGAAAATACTCCACTTCAGCACGTCTGTCACTATCAATTTGAAATCGATGTTCATATGAAATATTTTGTTGTCAAACGAGGCTATTTGTCCTTTATGTGGTTTGGGTTTTATATTCTTGTCAATAAATATCGAAGGATACCCGTTTTTAACAGGTATTCTCCTAAGAAGTCTCCGCTCGTTATCTATGACGTCGAGAGTACAAATTCTTTGTATTCGAGTAGCGAGTGATATGAATAAATTTCAGTTATCGAGGCACAACTATGAAAACTTGATAGCTAGCCATTCCATTAGGGTCTCCCGTAGATAGCTCTTCTTATAGTTCTGTCGTCTTTTATTGTCTCTTCAACATCAAGGAAGTGAATATTTTGTTAATTTTCGACTTCAAGTGTGAAATTCGTCGCTGAGTGACAGTTGTTAAGTGTCTCAGAAGATTATTCAAATCATATTTGTTGTCACAAATAATAAAAATATCATGCACGTACTTTTTATGCAAGTGAAAGGTGTCAATAGTCGATTTAAGTTGGTTGTTTTGTAGACTGGTTATGAATCAATCTGCTAGTAAGAGGGGATCCAATTGCCATGATATCCTTTTGTCTACGAATTATCACTTGACTACAACCAGTTAGTTGATTGATTGCATATGCCTCACACGTATCCTTTATTCAACTAATTTAGTTTGAATTAATTACATCAAGTGATGAGATTGGTATATGTGAGTTGATGGGCAGAAATATTGTCATCAACTCATTTGTGACGTTTGCTTTCGACGAGATCAACTAGTTGCTATCTGATTAGTAGCTATCTGACTCAGTTGTCTGGTTGTACGCCGCATATTGAGTTCTCCACAGGAGGTGCTGAATTCGTAGATAAACATGGACATGGCAGAACTAGATAACATATCCTTTAGTTGATGAATCACCATAGATCCTGTCGAGAACAATAGACAGAACACACTGGGCCGTGCACATCATGACTCTATCATTTGCCAAAATTCCACAAGTCAAGTCCTCCACTTCGTCCAGTTTTAGATACACATAATTCACTATACCATAAAACTGCAAAGGGATTACTTCAAATCCTAGATCTTCTGCACAACGTAGTCGTCACATGAGGCGTTAAAGACGTTTTCGATTTCATTTCCAAGGTGAAACATACATAATTAAATGGGAAACAGGCGATATCTCTAGATTTTGCTTCCATGTTCACCAATGTATCAATAACTGAGACTATTGAGTTTGTGTGCCAACAACTACTTGTAAAATGATCAATATTGGAATTCCGGATGTTCGTCTCAAAGAATTACTTCTGAAATATACAATCAACGTCCATTTTGTCGTTAATAAAACAGATTATAGACAGTGGAATCCAGGATGAGGATTTCGTCGTATTTGAGACGCGTCAGCTGGGTTCATTTACATATCAATATTGATGTATTCACTGAGACTCAAACCCACTGACTATCTCTTCAAACACCAACACATTACCATTTAAATTACCAAGTTCGGACGGTCATGTGTGGCAAAATATCTGATCAATGTCAGTCCCAAAATGATGGACAAAAACTTATATCTGCGAACTCGTTGAACAATTCAGTGACCACGACCAATCCATCCAGCTCACAGAAAAAAATTCCATCAAAACCATCCAACTGAGTTACAAATCTTATCCACCATCTCATAATTATGATTTAAATATTTTCTCAAAATGATATTCATCTATTTAATTAACGGTATGCACTAAAACAACATACCTGATCTGAATAACATTTGTGGAGCCCGTAGAGTTCGTCTGCGGCTGCGGGCTCACCACTTTTTGTGGGGCTCGTTGTTTTATATAATCATTTAGACCGGACGATGTTGCCGAACGGCTATCCACTTTAGTAGCCCATGATCTTACTCCAAGTAGATCGCATGAATGATTGTTATTGAAATATATGTGTCGCCCATCCTTGTATATAATCATCGACTTAAATCGCATTAGTTTATAACGGAATTAAATAAGTCAAATAATGAGAGTGGACTTTTGAATGCTTATATTTTGTATAATCGTTGATCAGAAGAACGAACGGGGGAACGATGTGAAGAGAAGAAAGCGAAGCAAAAATGATGCGCGGTGGAGACGGCTGGTAAGCCAACCCCCGTTCATGATTTCAAATATTGAAATTACCATTAAATTTTATTTATTATCATGCAATATTTCACTTATTACTGTCAATTCTCAATACAATGAGAAATAAAAAGTAATTATTATCCAAACTAATTAATTATGATTTATTTGAAGTTTTGTTCCCTGAGCTGGATGGTTTGATCATGGAGCCCTCATCGTTCTTCTGAACGACATCATTAGCACAAACTCCATGACCAAACCATTCAGCTCAGAGAACAAAATTCTATCAAAACCATCCATCTGAGCTACAAATCTTATCCACCATCTCATAATTATGATTTAAATCTTTGCTCAAAATGATAACATTTTGTTTAATTAACGGCGTACACTAAAAGAAAATACCTGATGTGAATAACATTAATGTCGTGTGACGTATTTTATGTAATACACACATACTCGTATACAATGGAAAACAACATAAAGTGGTATGGAATGCTGGAGATGGCAACAGTAAGAAAAGAATTACTAGTTTCAATTCCCATAGTTAAAGATCAAAACTGAACTGGTTTAAGGATAAACAGGATTGACTCATGGGATAATAGGAAATTGTAGTTCAGATGTGCTAAATTGTCGAACGGTGATAGCTTCTACAAACCTAGTAATATCCTAATCGGTAATTCCTATTACAAAGATTTTTAAAGTTATTTCTAAGGTCAATCATATGACCTGATATAACTAGAAACAAAGAAACAATAGTAACAATATTGAGCCATAATAATAATAATCATTGTTATTATTATTGTTATTATTCAGGATGCAATAGAATAATATTTATATGCATGTAACTGAATCAATTAAATTCATAGTAGCATGAGAGTATTGTATGAATATTTGTATCATTGTGTTAGTAGTGTGGAACAGTAAAAGATCATAATTTATTGATGAATAAGTCCTATACTTAATTTATCCTTAGATTGTCAATCGGATTCATAGAAAAGCAATGATAATGATTACAAGTTATTAATTTATTTACTTGAGTATATCTACACTGCAAATACTAATGTACTGTCATATACAAGTAAACGACTTGACGTAACTTATTTATCAAATGTAGATTGGTATACGTTATGTCTGCATCGCCTATTACTCATATGGGGAAAACGAGGAGTCAATACAATTTCTCCGACACCAAATAACAACACACAAGACTGATACAAGGAAAGATTTTTTCACCACAAAAATACAACGACGACTCTAATCGGAAATACACTCACTTATACTGATTTACTGATTTGTACACCCATCTGATTAGTCAGTAGGGAAAAGTCACATGTATGTAAACTGTTCAGAATCATAACAAATCACATGCTGCATATCATGCTGAATATGTGTTACATGCGAACGAAGAATAAATGAATGGTGACTACTTGGAATTATATATGAATTATCATTACATATATTCTTACTGGACAATTAATAAGTAACTAGGGTATGTATATATATATAATCAAATGTTTCAAAAGATGGTTAAATAATTAATTGAAATATTGTTTGAAAGTACATACCGAAAACTGAATACATAGACAACAGAAATAAATCATGTACAAATCACTATGATGAATAGTTAATAGAAATTCTTCTATTCGAACTATTAATGATACTAACTTATCTACTGCCCACAATCAAGAGTACATATGGATGTAAGTTTCTGTGCATTTGTGAGAATTATACAGATTTGACTGTGTATATAACAATGTTGAACTTGAGACTACATCAGTGTTTTCTTTATTTTGATTACTTCGATTCTTAAATAAAATTATCATTCAATATAAAAATAGTTTTGTCTCATATTGTAAAGAACTAGGTTATACAATATTTAAGAGTAAGAGAAACGGGCAATTGAGTCTTCTAAATAAATTATTTTAATGTAATCAGAAAGTGTGTGTAGTGTTGTTTCTCAAAATAGGTTGAAACTTTATATTTTACAGAATTCAATCCATCAGTGAACATACGACTGGATGCATTTCTTAATGAACCAAGTACTGAACGTCTATTCCCTCGAACCTGTTTAGTGTGAGGTTGAGCAAGATATCTGCCTACTGAATTTTCAATATGTTTATACACAATATTTGATGCTCTCAGTCGCCTCTCCAAATCATCATCCTCTCCACCCCAACCCCAATAACTATTCGAATAACCATTAACCTGTATAAAGTGTGGAGTCGATATTTTCAAAACACCACCGATCAATGTTTTGTAAGGTAAAACATAATTCCATGAACTCACTCCAACACTCAAATGAACCACACTCTCCATCGTCTCTTCATCACAACCATGTGGTATTCTATCATCCAATGGTATTAAGTCGGCATCATGAAATATAACACAGTTGAAATCAAAACGTTTACGTGCTTCAATAAAACCAATGTTCATCAACTGAGCTTTGTTCAAAATACCAGTACCCTGTTGTTCAATAACAAATATTCGATAACACAAATGTTGTCTCTGGAGAACTGGAATCAGAGCGGACAATGTATTATTCAGTTGTTTCCATCTATCTCTACAAACGATGATGATTGCTGCACCGGATTGTGGAACGTTGTTGCAATTCGTCGTCTCCTCCTTAAACATCCAACCGCCACCAAGATCATGTGAATAAAATGTGTCGTTGATTGGATTCACCTCTTCATTGAATTCACCATTGAATGGCATTTTCCCAGTTGGTTTCAATGCACTCACCTTACTCGATGGAATACTATCAATATTCGTGCAAATAGTACGACATGTGCGTTTACATTCAATATGTGTCATATTCGGTACAGTAATTGCTTTATCAGTGTGATTTCGTATGGTAACATATTTGACAGTTGTACGTATGAAATATATTTGTAATATGAAAATTATACAAAGTGTTAATCCGATTGCTTTCAGAATTGCATAATAAATTCTGAACGATGATCTCTTCCTGGAAAACATTTGATTATACAATGCTTGTTTTTATAAAACACAATGGTAACAACGGTAATAATAAAAAAAATAAACGTTGAAGAATCGGGTGCTTATTATCTAATTGACATTTTAATTGAGACATTAAACCAATTGATTTTGAGTATTATATTGACCAATTGAATTTTGACTTTTGTTTATAGTGGTTAATTGATTATTTCTCTACCACATTTCTCTATAACACTGCACTGAAGACTATTAAAAGATAGAGTTCAGTAAACTGTCATTTTAACATAGATCTATACTGTCGTCTGTTCTTAACTTCCACTTCTCAACTCATTCACCAGATGCTTGGGTTTGAGCCACACTGTAAGCGCAATGTCCAAAAATAATCGTCAATCGTTTAAACAAAGTATTTAAAGAGCACTTTGAACCTGCGGTTTATTAGCTGAAAGTCACTGAAATAACACTCCACAATGTATTCAAACTCCATAATCCCAACTTATTTAATATGAGATTAAACGAACTTGTTTCTTGGAGTGGTTCTGATATAAACTTTTGTTGGCTCAACCATTAGATTATTTCTTTGTGGGTTGTAGTGGTCTTTTGCCATTTTCAGATTATCATAGAGCCTCAGTGAATAATCGAATTTTATGCTTTTGATCAACATGAAGGGGTAGGAGTTTTTCTATGATAAGAAGGTATTAACTCGGCTTTCATCATGTGATTGTACAGCTATCATGTTCATATCCACGGTAAAGGAAAATGCGGGACAGAAATGGTTGGCGAATTTTTGTCAGTAACCTACGCTCAAGTAGGGATAACAGGCGTAAGTAAGCAGCTGATGAATTTGAAATGAGCGAACGAAATATCCCTAGTCCCCAGAAATCTAGAACTTCGACAAGACATAACCAAGAACTCGAACTTGAAGTGCTCTGTTAAAAATTATGTCGGGTTTGTTATGACTTTAAGTCCAACTAGTTATCACGTGATTTATCCGCTAATCGAAATACGACTTGTTCGATCTTTACACTGTGCTAAACCAATGACGTTCGACCGGTATGAGCAGTCTAGCACCCCATGTTCGCCTAGCCTGTTCACTTGAGTCCAAAACACCAATACCAGCTTCCACTATGCGAATAATTTATTTCAGACATACTGGGTTTATATATCAAACAAACAGACCTCAACGCACCATAAAATAGGAAATAACATTTATACACTATAAAGTCAAAAAGTGGCTGTGAACGTGGGAGACGATAGTTTGTAAACTGAACATAATCTAGGAACAGTAAAGCGTATAATAATTTATAGGTCAAAATGAAGCTGATGATAAAATGAATATAAACATAAACAGTCTAATTACTGAATAGTTATACCACAAGAATATATAGATAATATTAGTCCATTAATAGGTCTCAGAAGTTACTTGTAATTTAACCTTAGCTAGGATATAACAGTGTTGATATAGCGTTTTTCTATCTCTTTGATATTACTCGGATTCACTGATGTGATAGAAGTCTGAAAAGTTCGAACGAACTTTTCTGTTAAACCATGAGACTAAGGATTTCGTGGAGCTGTAAATCGATGGCGGTATCCAATTTTAGTAAGCCAGCTGTTAAACTTTTCCTGTGAAATCTGTATGTGGTTTCCTTTTAGGCACATAGTGCTCACTAGTGAAATGATAAGCACCTAACTCTAAATTTGTTTCTGGACCATGGCGGCGGATCGCCAATGAGATTTTAGGGGCTGGTACTATATCAAGCCCATAAAGGTTATTGTAACCTCTCAACAAAACAGTCTATTCATTCTCTTCAAACCACAATTTTATCTCGTCACTTATCCGCTTATCAACTCTGACTGCTTTCATACGATTGAATGTGTCTTAATTATCTACCCTATTCTTTGTTTTTTATAAATAACGAGATACGATTTAAACTCTAATGTAAATCCAAGAATCATTCGTAAGTCCCAAGGACTAACTCAAAAAAAGGAAAATATAGCCAAATAGAAAATGACGCATTCGCTTTGTTATCGCCTGTCCGTCGTTTTCGCGACCTTGTATGTCAGTCAGTCAGTCAGCTACAACGTAGGATCAGACACATATATGCATCGGTCCAAGTTGCCATACCTCATTAGCACAACAAGATGAACACTGGACTCATTGAAGTAGTTAATTCAGTGGTGGTAATATATAGAAGAAAGATTGCATATAAGGAGATAGTACAGGAAGAAAGAATTAGTTCGTAGAAAGAAAGATATGAAGTGATTTTAATCTCCTAGTTTAGGGAAAGACAGAGTGTATACACGCCATTGCGATCGATTCTGAGCCATGTCACTCACAGTCTCCAATCATTGGTTACGATAGTCACGCGGACCCCAACCAAGCAGTCTACATCTACCAACATGGCTCAGACTAGAAGTTAGTGTCTTTAAGCACTGGTTCCACGTTTTGGTTTGGCCACCCATAACCTTCCTCCAACCATCCCCAACACCGGTTAGCATTGCACGTCGTGGCAATCGGTGTTCAGGCATACGCAGCACGTGACCCAACCATCTCAGTCGATGAAAATTCACAACCTCATCAACTGACTTACCATCATTCCCAAATACCCTGCGTCTAACCTCATTATTACTTACCCGGTCACACCAGCAGATGCGAGCGACATTTCTAAGGCATCTGTGGTCAAATGCTAGCAACTTACGAGTGTCTTCCACTCTTAATGGACACGCTTCGAAGCCATAAAGTAGAACAGAACAAACTGCCGCGCAGTATACTCGTCCCTTAATTGATAAAATCCTTGTATGTGGCCGAAAGTTTACGCTGTAAACATAACACAGCCCCTAGCTTGGTTTTTCACCCTAAGTCTTGGGTACTGTCACACACTACGAACCTGATACAGAAATGTGCTCTAATGTGACTACGATATGATTTCGAAATATGATACCATCAAACGGAATGGTTTTGACGGACGGATATGCTGCTCTGAATGGTATGTGAGCACTTGACAGAAGCCGAATAATCAATAACCCCTACGCCATCTACAAAGGATCGTGCATTAAATCACTTGTCCAGCACCATAATTTGAGATAACGAATCGAGACATTTTAGAGAGTCCTGTCGCAGTCATGCGATGGGCTACCAGATCATCCATAATGAAATGAACCTTTAGGTAAATTCTTTTCAAACCAAAGGGAAAGGGAACGGAATAAATACTACAGTTTTTCTTTTAATTAAATCATGCAATCCTTAATGACGCAACCCCCAATAAACTAATATATATATATATATATATATATATATATATATATATATATATATATATATATATAAATGCAAGAAGAATATTGTATGGAGAAACCAGTGGATCAGATATCACAATTAACCATATAAGAGAAATACTGCTAAGCCAGCTAAAACCCTAAAATACAATCGCATATCTTCAGCGTGACAATCCTAGAAAGACCAACATCTCAAGCGCCCGAGCAAGATTTACGAACACGAAGATGCGAAAAACTCTACCCAGAAGATTTTCAATAACATTTAAACCATAGTGACCAAATTTTGTTAGAATTGAGTGATTACTTTGATTTATCAAAACAAGAGCCTTACATAATCATCAATAAGTAGAATTACCGCCGAAATAGTTGATGTTTGGTTTATTGTGATGACTTTGCCATATTTGGCTGAAAATAAACAACATAAAACTGGAACACAATAAAGCACAAGTTACCAGGGTTTTTTCTAGAAATAGATTAGCTCACTTAAATTAGAAAAAATAAATATGGTACTGATTTGAAATCAATGTATTTGTCAGTTCAACGGAAAGATTTTGAAGAATGACTTGGATATTATGTACTGTTTAATCAGTTGCTTATTTTGATAAGAATTCACTTGAAATCTGTAACTGTCGACTATGAAGATCATATTTCATGTACTATTGGTAAGTGTGACTAGTCATTGGAATTCTGTGAAACATTTGCTCTGTACTTCAATTGCAATCCTTAGAACAACTCATTTCTGATTAGTGTCAGACTTCGTCATAAGTAGAGACAGAGTGGTTGTCATGACAAGAGTAAGTACTAATGTTTTATATAACTATTGACAGATGTTCGGCAGCCATATGGGAACAAAAAAAATATGAATAACTAAGTATCTGAAATAATAGTAAAAATCTAAGTAGGAATATTTCATGGACTTCATTGTTATTGTGTAGCGCGTGTTTCGGTGCTCCTTTTTACCAATGTTTATGTGTTCAAATAGGTAATAAATATAGATGGCAAAACTTAAGAGTAATGGTGAGACTGGGAAACCCTTGCCGACCCCACTGCTTGAATGGAACAGTGGAGATAGGTGCTTGTATGTACTCACTCTGCCTGAGGTGTATGTATATAGGGCTACTAAGATGTTAATAAACTTCTCAGACACACCCTTCTTCAATAGACAATCCTACAGAACAGTCCTGTGCAACGAATTGCAGGTAGCCCTAATGCTAAGAAACACTACAATTATTGACTTGGTATTGTTTATTCGAATCTTCCTATTGGTGTTTAAGACTGAAAGTGATCAGTCTCTTATTGGCATATGTGCATACCGTGTAGATTGCCTCGATATTGCCTTAATTTACAAGCATTATAAGCAAACATGGGTAGTTGCTAGCATAGGAATCCAGGATGCGCGTTTCGTCCACAAGGCAGTGGAGCATCGTAAGGAGGTACAGTCCCATGGTAGCCGGTCACCAACGATTGGTTCGCACGCCATTTGTTTTTTCAGGTACCTGAGATCCGGTTAAAGCGCCGACTATTAAGTGAAACGTGGATCATCAGACGAATTACTTTATCATATTTAACAACACCGTTTTGAGATAACGTGGAAACAAGTAGTGTAGTGAACATAAGTGGGCACAAATTACAGAACCATACAGTAAACACTTAATTTGCAAAATGTTAATCAATTGTCTCAAATTTGGCTGTTCCTTTTGCAAATATCAGTCAGTCGTCTCAGACTTCATTGTTCCTGCATTTTCATACCAATTGCTTTCTGTTCCCGTTCTTTTCTCCTCGATCTTTTTGACCTCCTGCTGCCAGACATACTATTCCTTACTGGCGTTATATACTACTTATGCCGATATAAGTAGCACACAATAGTAAACCTAAAATTTAAACGTTGATTTCATTGGAGAATGAATGACATATATATATATATACTATATCCTATAATTGTTTATCAGTTTAATGACCTCTAATCACGCTTATTCTTATGTTCAGTAATTTTTTACGTAGGTTTACGACTTTTTTAAGAGGAAAACTACTCAGCAAATCATCTACTTTTTCTGCTGATGTCCGGTCAAGTAAAGGTTTATGTCAATAATTCGGTGTCATGAACAGCCATTAATCAGCCACAACGTATATTACCAGTCTGTCAGATTATTTCATTCATTAATTTTGGATGTTTTCAAACATCCTTTGACAAAAGGCTAATTCATAACATTTTTTGTTTTCGATTAAAATCACCAACCGAAATTGCTTAACAAACCATTGAAAGCTTAGAAGCACTGAACGGCTTTTTCATCATAATATAGGACTCCTCGGTATTGCACATCCACAACCTCGCAACTGGAAATGGGTTTTGATTCAAACATAGTTTACGTTGACTGGCAGTCTTTTTTATCTCTCTACAGTAGTTTCAATAATTTAATTATGTGAAAATCAGGAAAATTACAAGGAATAAGGAATTGTCAACTTATTAGTTGAAGATACTCTTGTGATGTGTGTTTCCATACAGTTTGTGGTACATAATACTGTTGATTTATATAAGTAATTAGGAGTGAATTGCATTATTAATGAATATGCTTTAACAGACCAAACAATGTGAAAAAGCTATCATTTTCAATGATTAAGATCATGAGTCAGTTGAAGCTAGACCACAATTTGTGTGAATTGACATGGAAAAAGGTTTCGAGTGAATTCACGTATAAACATTTCATCATATTTGTGTGTAAGCTGTGATACTGCCCGGGTGCCCAAACCGAAGCAGGTGGTTTTCTTAGAGGGCCACACCCCGAGCCTTCGACCTGAAGGTCTGATCCACAAGGCAGCGGAGCATCGTAAGGAGATGCAGTCCCATGGTAGTCGGTGACCAACGATTGGTTCATACGCCATTTGTTCCTTCAGGATACTGGAGCTAGCCCATGTGCACCATTGGTTTGGGATCCGGTTAAGAGCCGGAAATTTGCTTTTCGTCCTCTCATTTTCGTAAACAACAGTAATGCCACGAGAAGGCAGTGAGTAGGACTTCTCTGGCAGAGGCGATATACGGGTGGCCATGTGAGAGCGTTTGGAGAGGGAGAGCGGACTCTCTCCACTCTCGGCCGTACCACGGCATTTGGGGGCCTTCCGGGGGTACCTGAAAAGGGAATTGGGTTATAGGTGGTCCTAGTGACCTGAGAGCGTGATCGCAGTGTCCAAGGGACAGCTACTTGAAATCGGTCACACACGAACTTTTTATCAGTAATTTTCGCGCTAGCTCCGTTCTTGTTGAGACATTGCCCCCAAATGCCCTGGTACGGCCGAGAGTGGAGAGAGTCCGCTCTCCCTCTCCAAATGCTCTCACATGGCCACCCGTATATCGCCTCTGCCAGAGAAGTCCTACTCACTGCCTTCTCGTGGCATTACTGTTGTTTACGAAAATGAGAGGACGAAAAGCAAATTTCCGGCGCTTAACCGGATCCCAAACCAATGGTGCACATGGGCTAGCTCCAGTATCCTGAAGGAACAAATGGCGTATGAACCAATCGTTGGTCACCGACTACCATGGGACTGCATCTCCTTACGATGCTCCGCTGCCTTGTGGATCAGACCTTCAGGTCGAAGGCTCGGGGTGTGGCCCTCTAAGAAAACCACCTGCTTCGGTTTGGGCACCCGGGCAGTACCACAACCCTGACACATATCAAATGAGATCTGTGTGGCGCATATGTATTTGGTGCCTCCTTGTACCCATATCTATGTGTTAAAATAAATAAAATAATGTTGGGACATTACCACCGGAGACGGATATCCGTAGGGTAAGGCGAGGTGTGCATTTTTAGGGTCGACCTTTTCTAACCCCACCACTTCATGTGGGAAGGCATCACCTCTGTTACGCTGGTTGTCTGAAGGAAACACCTTACTGTCGCCACACCTCTGTACAGTCAGCAGTACGACTTCGCCTTCGGACCTTGGGTTTGCTGCTTTTATTCTTACCCTTCTTCAACCGACCTGTCTGACATGGTAGGACCTTGAGGAATGGTTGTTCCAGCCAGTATAGCTCGATCGGTTCATCACGATAGGCAAGCCCGACCACCATGTCAAATAGGAACAACAGTCGGAAAGTATAGGGAGTGAAGTAGTCGAACGCGTCGGCAATTTCACTTATCTTGCGAGCCTGATCTGCCCTAATAGGATGGTGTCTGACGAAATGTCAGCACGGATTGAAAAAGCTCGTCCAACTTTTGCCAATCTGCGTCACCTATGGCGAAGGCGAGATATCCGTCTTCTATTTAAGGGTTGAGTACACTGAGTATAGCCAACTGACTAACTGAAACAACTGAATAAGCGAGGACTTACCGCCTGGTCAAATCATTTTACTTTAAAACATTTCTTATCAAATTAAAACTCTACTCTACCTAGTTTAGCCTTATAATAGGATAGCATCATTAACTCTCAACATGTTTGACTTAAAGCCGATTGAGCGGATTCATATTTCAATTTTGTTATTTGATAGATGCACAGAAACGGTGATGTAGACATCACAGTGGTATGCCAATGGAAATTCCTAAAACTCACTACAGTGCAAAAAACATAAAACCTACGTGGCTGAGAAAGTGTAGAAAGAAAGATGTGAGTTGATGAAAAATAAATGAATTAAATAAGAAAATGTTAAAGACTTTGAGTGTATCTGCACCATTGTAATGAATTTCAAGACGTTCAAAACCTGCGACCGCTAGTTTTTGTTGTACCATTTATCTTACACTGTAAGTCTGCATCTCAAACTATCAGCTGACAACTTAATAGACTGATGTTATGTCAGATTGTCTTCACTTCTATTTTTTTTTACCAATCTAATTCCACTGCAACCGGCATCGCATATCTGGGTGAATAGTGACTTCGCACATGTAATATCGACTGAAGTTAGCTAGTTCCCTATAATTTATTACCTGATGTTCTATTCTCTCTGTGTTGGTTGGCAATTAGTGTCCGTAGGCAAGTGAACGTAACTTCCTTAACTGAAAGAATTCTCCCTGGTTGCATTTTTCCTAACTGAAAGCTTTATTATTATTATTATTGTTTCACTCTCATGCACTGATATCTATTCGTTTTCGTTCTTTTCTATCATGTACACCTTCCTCTCATTATTTCTTCACATATAGATTTGGTGCCCTTTGTATCAATGTTTATGTGTTAAAATAAATAAATTAAGCTGCTTTTTAAACCATACCGTCCTTTTTCCTATCATCGACATTATTATTATGACTCCTTTCCTATGTCTCGTTAATTTCATTTAGTTGTCCTGATGCTACGTGGTAGCCACTTAAAAATGCTTAAACCAAGGTACGATACAACCAAATAAATTCCATGACCAATGAGCTGAACCGCTTGAAAAGTGACAGGCTTATTGTCTCGAACTGTAAATAACATTAGTCAAAAAGCACACATATATATTAACTCATTTTGTATTATTTGTTTGAATTTTCCCATTAATCTTTAGGAATGAAATTGATCAATCTCCTATTGACATATGCGCATCCTGTGTGAACTACCTTGATATTACCTTAATTCACAAGTATTATAAGCAACGATTGATGATGGTTAGTAGTGGAATCCAGGACGCACTTTTCAAACTAATTCCGATGACGGTCCACCACAAGCTCTTACTTCGTCAATAGTGCACGAGTAGAGAACTTGTGCAAGGTTAATGTACTTCCTTGGTACATCCTTCAATTATAGACACTGCCATAGAACCTTACGATCGACGGAGTCAAACGACGCTTAACGTCAAGGAATACAGTTACAGTCGGACGTCGAAAAGTATGTCTATATTCCGCAATCTGCCGAAGGGTGAATATTTGGTCTATACACCCATCTCCAGATCTGAAACCAGACTGATTTCCGCGAGTTCTCTCAGTGTGAGCTTCAGTTAAGCGTCGAAGTATTATTGAGGCTAACATTTTGGACACTAAATTAGTTAAACTGATTCCTCCGTGATTGTCACAAGAGGACTTTTGACCTTTGATATAAACTGAGACTACGTCCTATTCAGAGATTTTGGCTAAAGTTTGTTTATTTAACTGTTAAAACTGCACCATAGTCCTTAAAAATCTCAGGAGTTAGTCCATCAGGCCCTGTCTCTCTCTATTTAGATTGCCTATAACCCATCCTACCTCGTTAAGAGTTGGAGGACTTACATCAGTTTGCGATTCAGGTTGCTTGGAGGAAGTGGGTAATTGAAATGTGGCTAAAAACCAGTTAGACTGTTCCCTAAAGTGTTCTACCAATCGGTCTGCTTTCCTGGATTGAAAGTGAATAACAGTCCCGTCTCTTTCCGAGATAGCTTCACTAACAGCCACTTTTAATTCTCGTCCCCTCGATAAGTCTGAACGGTGGTCTACTGTTACCTATCGCCTGTCTTTTCCATCCGCTTTTGCAACCCACCACTGATCCAGATCGTTGTGCAGCCTTTCCATCAACCTATGTTTAAGCTGGTTTGCTCCTCATCATGTGCAGAGACAGACGGGATTAGTTTCCGGGGATCAACCAGTTTCGTAAAAGCCACTGGAATTCACTGAGTTTTCCTAACTTTTTTCATTTAAGTCACTAGCAGATCTCAATGCTGTTTCTACAGCATTTTGGACATCATCCGAAACTACCTTGGGGTGGATATCACGTTCATAGTTGACTAGCCTCTTCTCTTTTTTACCATTAAAACTACACCTGTAGCTCTTCTACGCTAATGCCTGTCCCAAGCTCGGGCAAAGGAGTTGAGTTGAGCATGGGGTCGGCAACTCTATCCCGCAGAAAACAACCTTGCTAAAAACGCTAAGCAGATTAAATAACATAAACCATTTAAACTCTGTCCTCCGAGTGGTCTGCTATGTTTGAAGCGACTACGAATTCATCTAGTTTGAGAATGGAACAAAGACTCTGTTACGCTTTATGGTGAAGCCGAGATTCTTCAGAAGTCACGAAGCCGATGCCCCCTCTATCAACCAGAGCGACAATTTTTATAGGTACACGGAATTTCCTGACAATGTGGAAGACCGTGAGGACCAGTCAAATAGCAATCAAAATGAGGAGATACAACTTGTTATTTCTCGGAACCAGCGAAACCCATTAGACCCAAGCTGGATAGCAAAGGCTACGATGGAGGACAACTAGAAAGGAATCGAAGAGGCACTAACTTCAACATGTCAGAAGGTTGTGGGTTGCAACAAGCATCATCATAAGGAATAAATCTCTATGGAATTCTTGAACAAGATTCAAGAAAGGGAGAACAAGAAGACAGTAATCAACAACCTCCGAACAAGAACAGAGAAAGTTAAGGCACGGGCCGAATACAATGAAGTAAATGAGCAAGTGATGAAAAGAAAAAGCTTCAAGAGAAGGAAATATGAGACAGCTATGTGACGCAACGAAGAAACTGGCAGAGAAATATAGTAAACCAGAGAGACCTGTCAAGAACAAACAAGGCAAGCCAATCACTGAGATTCAAAGACAGAGGAACAGATGGGTGTAACACTTTGAGGAACTCTCCAATAGGACAGCTCAACTGAATAAACCGCACATCGAAGCAGAACACACAAACCTCCTACATACGTCATTCCACCAACCAACGAAAGAAATCAGAATGGCCCCCAAATGCCGTGGTACGGCCGAGAGTGGAAAGAGTCCGCTCTCCCTCTCCAAATGCTCTCACATGGCCACCCGTATATCGCTTCTGCCAGGGAAGTCCTACTCACTGCCTTCTCGTGGCATTACTGTTGTTTACGAAAATGAGAGGACGAAAAGCAAATTTCCGGCGCTTAACCGGATCCCAAACCAATGGTGCACATGAGCTCCAGTATCCTGAAGGAACAAATGGCGTATGAACCAATCGTTGGTCACCGACTACCATGGGACTGCATCTCCTTACGATGCTCCGCTGCCTTGTGGATCAGACCTTCAGGTCGAAGGCTCGGGGTGTGGTCCTCTAAGAAAACCACCTGCTTCGGTTTGGGCACCCGGGCAGTACCACAACCCTGACACATATCAAATGAGATCTGTGTGGCGCATATGTATTTGGTGCCTCCTTGTACCTATACCTATGTGTTAAAATAAATAAATAATCAGACAAATCAAGAGTGGAAAGGTTATTATTTCTTTATTTATTTGAACACATAAATATTGGTACAAAGGGGCACCAAATATATATGCGCCACACAAAACAATGAGAATTTAAAGAGAAGGAAAAAATGTAAGGAACGTAGGGAATTATGAAAAAAGAACAAAAATGAAGGAAACGAAAAGGTACAATCAGAGGAAATCTTACAGTTAAGGAAGTAGCAACCACTCTTTACGAAGAAATTAAAAGAAGGTTACAGCAGGATCGCCACTGGCTTCTATTCTGAGCCATATCTGATAACGTTTCTAGCCACTGCGTTGCACCATCTCTCGGACCCCGGCCTGGGAGTCGTGAAGGACCAACACAAGCCAGCCTTTTGCAGCTTTCTTTCATACCACGACACCATGTTATATAATGACCACCTCTCCGCTTTTTCCAACCAGTCCCAGAGTCGGCAAATAATGCACGACGAGGAATTCTCTGGGACGACATTCGTAGAACATTTCCAAGCCACCGAAGTCGGTGTTTCAACATGGTGACACCAATTGCATTATCGTCTCTTTGCCCGAACACACGATGCCGAACCTCTGCATTACTAACATGGTGTTGCCACTGGATGCCAGTAATCTTTCGGAGACAGCGATGATCGAACACAGAGAGTCGTCTAACATCCTCAGCTCGGAGAGGCCAGGTTTTACAAGCATAGAGAAAAACTGCTCTCACTGACACGTTGTAGATCCGACCTTTTACAGCCAGACTAACATTACGAAGGCTCCAAAGATGACCCAGATTGGCATAAGCCGCTCTGGCTTCCACTATACGTGCATTGATCTCATCACTCACGCCACCACCAGCACTTACGCAGCTACCTCGATACACGAACTTCTCGACTACTTCTATCTGCTCACCGTCCAAAGTGAGTTACTTACTTACGCCTGTTACTCCCAATGGAGCATAGGCCGCCGACCAGCATTCTCCAACCCACTCTGTCCTGGGCCTTCTTTTCTAGTTCCATCCAATTCTTGTTCATTTTTCTCATATCTATCTCCATTTCCCGGCGTAATGTATTCTTTGGTCTTCCTCTCCTCCTTCGACCTTGAGGATTCCATATGAGGGCTTGTCTTGTGACGCAGTTGGGTGTTTTCCTCAATGTGTGTCCTATCCACTTCCAGCGCTTCTTCCTGATTTCTTCCTCCACTGGGATCTGATTTGTTCTCTCCCACAGTAGGTTGTTGCTTATAGTGTCCGGCCAGCGGATCTGAAGTATTTTGCGTAGACAACTGTTAATAAACACCTGTATCTTTTGGACGATGGATTTCGTAGTTTTCCAGGTTTCCGCCCCATACAGTAGAACTGTCTTGACATTTGTGTTGAAAATTCTGACTTTGGTGTTGGTTGCTAATTGTTTTGAGTTCCAGATATTCTTCAGTTGTAAATATGCTGCTCTTGCTTTGCCAATCCGTGCCTTCACATCTGCATCAGATCCACCGTGTTCATCGATGATACTGCCCAAATACGTAAAGGTTTTTACATCTTCCAAAGCTTCTCCGTCAATTGTGATTGGATTGGTACATGCTATGTTGTATCGAAGAATCTTGCTTTCCCCTTTGTGTATATTGAGACCTATTGCTGCTGAGGCTGCAGCTACACTGGTTGTCTTCTCCTGCATTTGTTGTTGCGTATGCGATAGAAGAGCCAGATCATCTGCGAAGTCTAGATCATCCAATTGCATCCTAGCTATCCACTGTATCCCGTGCTTCCCTTCAGATGTTGATGTCTTCATGATCCAGTCGATCACCAGGAGAAAGAGAAAGGGTGAGAGTAAGCAACCTTGCCTGACACCGGTCTTTACTTCGAACGACTTTTTCAACTGTCCTTCATGCACGATTTTACGGTCCGATCCATCATAGGAATTCTGTATGATATTGACTATCTTCTGAGGCACGCCGTAGTGTTGAAGAAGCTTCCATAGGGTTGTTCAGTCCACGCTATCAAATGCTTTTTCGTAGTCGATGAAGTTGATATAGAGTGATGAATTCCATCCAATTGATTGTTCTACAATGATCCGTAGAGTTGCGATTTGGTCTGTGCACGATCTATCCTTACGGAATCCTGCCTGTTGGTCTCGAAGTTGGGCGTCTACGGAGTCCTTCATCCTGTTTAACAATACCCTGTTGAAGACTTTTCCTGGTATTGAGAGAAGAGTGATTCCCCTGTAGTTGTCACAGTTGCTGAGATCGCCTTTCTTTGGTATTTTGACTAGAAGTCCTTCTTTCCAGTCTTTTGGTACCTGTTCCTCATCCCAGATCTTTCTGAAGAGAGTTTGGAGTATCCTTGCAGTTGCCGCTACGTCTGCTTTCAGCGCCTCTGCTGGAATGCTGTCTAGTCCTGCTGCTTTGCCACTCTTGATTTGTCTGATAGCCATGCTGATTTCTTCAATTGTCGGTGCGCCAACATCAATTGGGAGGTCCGTGAGTGCTGCTTCGATGTTGGGTGGGTTCAGTGGGGCTGGTCGATTCAAGAGTTCTTTGAAGTGTTCTACCCACCTGTTTCGTTGTTCTTCAATGTTGGTGATTATCTTGCCTTCCTTGCTTTTCACTGGTCGTTCTGGTTTACGGTGATTTCCAGAGAGTTTCTTTGTTGTTTCATACAGTTGTCTCATGTTTCCTTCTCTGGCAGCCTTTTCCGCCGTCAATGCCAAATCTTCCACATATTTACGTTTGTCAGTTCTGATGCTCCTTTTCACTTGCTTGTTTACTTCTGTGTATTCAGCCTGTGCCTTGACATTTTCTGCTCTTGTTCGACTGGTATTGGTTGCTGCTTTCTTGTTCCTCCTTTCTTGAATTTTATCCAGTGTATCGACCGTGATCCAATCCTTGTGATGGTGCTTCTTTTGGCTCAGAACCTCATGACATGTTGAAGTGATTGCCTCTTTTATCTCTTTCCAGTTGCTCTCCATAGTAGTTCCTTCTCCATTGAGTAGATCATGAAAGGCTTGGAACTTATTGCTGAGGGTTATCTTGAATTTAT
Organism: Schistosoma spindalis; assembly: GCA_946903255.1. Classification (NCBI taxonomy): domain Eukaryota; kingdom Metazoa; phylum Platyhelminthes; class Trematoda; order Strigeidida; family Schistosomatidae; genus Schistosoma; species Schistosoma spindalis. Next base: position 35,243,286 of record OX336417.1, on the reverse strand, counting down.
CGAGTTTGTCAGTATCCCGAAGAAGAGCCATATTAAATTTTTGTGATATTGTCCTCCCCGTTGTCCAGTGCCTCTTGAGTTTCAATTTCATCTTGGCGACCAGTAAGTGATGATCTGATGCTATATCAGCTCCTCTCTTTGTTCTCACGTCCTCCATCGTCCTCCTGAACTTTTTGTTGATGCAGATATGGTCGATTTGGTTCTGTGTGCTGTGATCCGGTGAAGTCCATGTGGTTTTGTGTATGCGTTTATGTGGGAATATAGTCCCGCCTATGACGAGTTTATTGAAGGCACATAGATTTGCAAATCTCTCACCATTTCCGTTCCTTTCTCCCAGTCCGTGTCGTCCCATGATCTCTTCATATCCGGTGTTGTCAATTCCAACCTTGGCATTTAAATTTCCCATCGAAATGGTCAGGTCTTTTGTTGGGCACTTCTCGACGATTGACTGCAGCCTATCGTAGAATTGATCTTTAGCGTCTTCATTGTAGTCGTTAGTAGGCGCGTAGCATTGGATGACGTTCATTGTAATCCCCGTTTTCTTTGTTTTGAAGGAGGCTTTGATGATCCTTGGTCCATGAGATTCCCATCCTGTAAGTGCATTTTGTGCTTGTTTGGACAGCATCAATGCAACTCCTTGTGTATGTGGAGCATTTTCTTGTTCATGTCCGGAGTATAACAGCAGCTCCCATGAAGCTAGTCGTTGTTGTCCAACTTGCGTCCAATGTGTTTCACTGATCTCAAGCACCTCTAGGTTGTATCTCCTCATTTCTACAGCAATTTGGAAGACTCCCAGTCTGCCACATTGTACGAGCATTCCATATACCTAAATAAATGGTTACTCTGGTTGTCAGAAGGGGCATCGGCCTCGTGACTTCTGAAGAAACTCGGCTTTCATCACGAGGCGTCATAATTCTTCTAAACGAAGACCTCCTGACTCCCAGGGCAGAGTTTAAATGGTTTGAATAATTTTTTCTGGTTAGCGTTTTTTTAGCGAGTTGGTTTTCTACGGGATGGGGTCGCTAACCCCATGCCCAACCCTCCTCCTTTATCCGGGCTTGGGATCGGCAGTAGCCCCCAGAAAGGGGCTCCAGGGGGAGTTGTCCAGAGTGAGTACAGGATTAGAATCCGGCCAGTCTTTTAAAAGTACTTTGCACTTAGGTGAAAAGCACATACCATACCTACGGACATTAATTTCCAACTGATTAAGTGCGGATTGCATGGCTTGGGCATTCTCGCACAGTAAGACAATATCATCCGCATACTCAAGGTCGAGAAGTCTTTCTCCAGGCAACAGATCCACACCACCATTACTTACATCCATCAGAGCTGTTTCCAGAATATCATCGATGGCAAAATTGAAGAGGAATGGTGAGATTGAACAACCCTGCCTAACTCCACTGCTCGAATGGAATAATGGAGAAAGGTGGTTGTATGCCCTCACTCTGCCTGAGGTGTTTGTGTATAGGGCTTTTAGGATGTTAATAAACCTCTCAGGCACACCCTTCTTCAATAGACAATCACAGAGAACAGTTCTGTCCAACGAATCGAAGGCAGCCTTGATATCAGGAAACACTACGATTGTTGGCCTTTGATAAGTATGGCGGTGTTCTAACATTTGGCGGAGGGTGAATATATGATCAATACATCATCGACCAGAACGAAACCCAGCCTGCTCCTCGCGAGTCAATCCTTCTCGGGTTCCGAACAACCTACGAAATATAACGGAAGCCAATAGCTTGAACGCAATCGGAAGTAGACTTATCCCCCGATAGTTGTTACAGGAACGAAGTAAAACCCTTCTTAAAGAAAGGGACAACTATCGACTCATTCCATGACGTTGGTACATTCTCTAGTTCACAGACCTTTGCAAACACTGTCGTCAGTCCCCTGCTGCTTCCAGCTCATTAGCACGCTCCGATCACCAGGCTTCAGGGTCCTTACGCAAGCTTTGCCCGATTTCATTACGTAACATCCTTCGTCTGTGGTCAAACTCACGGTCACCCGGAGTAGACCGACGGGCTTCAATCAGTTGTAAGGAAGTAGAAGAAACCCAGTGCTTATGAGCGGGACGTCTCGCGAACCCACAACAGACTGTACCCGCCATTTTCATGGCGTCATGCAATTGCAATAAATGCTCATCTATACTTTTCGGTGGAATGGTAGCTAGCCTAGAAGCTAGCTCGGTTCGGTACATACTAGCAACTGAAGTTGCGGCCAGCTTGCTAACATCAATCCTTTGGTGGCGGTCACTTCGTTGGCCACTGAAAAGTAAGGTAAGATTGGCGCAGACCAGAGCATGGTCAGATTCCAGATAGGTACTCCAAAAGGAGCGGCAGTCTTGTACACAACCACGCCAGCGGTAGCTGATCGCGATGTGATCAATCTGTATCCAGGCTTGAGATGTAGAAGGGGGACGCCAGGTGGCACATCGGCGATGACTGTGCCAAAAGTTAGTGCTAGCCAGAAACAGGTTGTGGTCTGTGCATAGTTGCAGTAGACGTTCCCCGTTATCTGTCCTGCGACCAACGAGTCCCCATCGGCCACCCAAACGACTCTCTTCTGTGTCTAGACGCCCGACCTGAGCATTCAAGTCTCCAGCTAGTACTACAATATCTGTCGAACGCACTTTCTGGAGAAGAACAGTTAGCTGGTGGTAGAACTCGTCCTTGATTGCATCCGGGCTGCAATCTGTCGGGGCATAGGCGGAGATGACGAAAAGACATCGTTTCTCACGCCGATTTCTTCTCACTTTGATTGAACTTTCTAATCTAACAACACATAACCGACTGTTAATGGGGATCCAGTCGACTAGTGCTGCCTCAGCTCTAGCGCCTAGTGCGACACCAACGCCAGCAAGACCAGACGAAGATGCCACAGGGTCCCCGGATAAACGCACGTAAAACAAGCTTTTTAAAGTGACAGATGGAGAGCGAACTTGTAGTACTTCACCAGAGTTTTGAATTCGGGTCTCGGATAGACAACAAACGTCAATATTAAGACTTTCCAAAGACATAGCCAGCCCTGTTGTCCGACCTGCATAAGTGTGCGAACGTTGAAGGCAGCCAGTTTGAATGGTGAGCGTGGTTCCAGAAAAAGCTGTTTCAGTACTCTTATTCGATGGTAACATACAATTTCCAACCAGGCAGTGACACGAGAACGTTTAGATAGAGCCGAATGTCCACCATAGGCGAGCTGCTGTATAAGTCGTGTTATAACGTGTGATCCGCCTATTAGAGAGCAGCCTATTATCGATCGAAACAGTGACGCATAAAATACGAGCGAGCAGCCTAGAGTTCTGATTGGCCTTGCTTCCCTGTCTAGCCCAGCCAATTGAGTCCAGAACACAAGTCTCAGCCTCGGAGATATGAATCGTTATATTTCAAACATACACTGTTTATATACCAAACAACCAGACTACATCGTACCACAAAATAGAAAGTAACATTTGTACAAGATTTAACCTTCAGGAAATGACACAAATAAATATTGACCAATAAGATGACACGTTGGAAGAATGTTGACCAATGGGGAAATGACACTACTTCTCATTCAGGAATAGCATTAGATAATTTCTGGGGTATTTTCTGAATACCCCAACAAGTCGAAAAATAAGGATAGACAGGGTGGGAATAAAAGAGAGTGAAAGAATGACGTGCTAAATAATAATAATAATAATAATAATAATAATAATAATAATAATAATAATAGTGTGAATTGTCTGACGGTAAATAGCGGCGTGAATAGAGTTTTCAGAGAACATCATCATTTTGATTATATTTGTGCGTGAGCTGTGATACTGCCTGGGTGCCCAGACCGAAGCAGGTGTTTTTCTTAGAGGGCCACATCCCGAGCCTTCGACCTAAAGGTCTAACCCACAAGGCAGTGGAGCATCGTGAGGAGATGCAGTTCCATGGAAGCCGGTGATCAAGAAATTGGTTCATACGCGTTTGTTCCCGCAGGATACTGGAGCCCATGTGCACCATTGATTTGAGATCCGGTTATAGCGCCGGACTTTCGCTTCTCGTCCTCTCATTTTCGTAAACAACAGTAATGCTACGAGAAGGCAGTGAGTAGGACTTCCCTTGCAGAGGCTGTGTACGCGTGGCCGTGAGAGTATTTCGAGAGGGAGCGCGAACCCACCCCACTCTCGGCCATACCGGGGCATTTGGTGAAACGTAGCTGGACCTGACAACATATCAGCTGAAGCACTCAAGTCACATATAGAAGCAACCGCAAGCATGCTCCATGTTCTATTCAGGAAGATTTGGGAGGAAGAACAAATGTAGACGGCCTAGAAAGAAGGATACCTCATCAAGATACCAACGAAACGAGATCTGACAAAATGGGAGAACTACAGAGGCATCAAACTACTGTCAGCAAACTAACAAACCAGATTCCATAAGCATCGGTCACGCACAGACCAAAATCGCAACGATAAGATTCGTCGCTGAACAATCAAATGAATGCAACTCATTACTAAACATCAACTTTCTTGACTATGAGAAAGCACATGACACTGTGGATAGGAGAACCTTATAGAACCTTCTTTGACACTATGCTGTACCTGAAAAGACCGTCAATATCATCGGGAATTCATACAACAGTCCACACTGCAAATCTGTGTAAAGGGGACAGCAGACAGACGAATTCCAAGTAAGAACCAGTGTCAGAAAAGACTGCTTACTCTCCCCCTTTCTCTTTATCCCGGTAATTGACTGGATTATGAAGACTGTCAAATCTGAGGTGAAGCACGGAATAAAATGAACAGGTTGAATGCAACTAGACGATTCGGACTTTGAAGACGACCTGGCTCTTTTATCCCATGCACACAAACAAATTCAGGTGAAGACAACCTGTGTAGCAGCAGCCTCTGCATCAGTAGGCCTCAAAATACACAAGGGAAAAAGCGATATCCTGGAATACAACACTGAGAACATCAACCTAATCACACTTAGTGGAGAAGCTCTGGGAAAATGGTAGAGTTTCACGTACATGAGAAGCATCATAGATGAACAAAGAGTCAGCTACAACGTAGGATCAGACACATATATGCATCGGTCCAAGTTGCCATACCTCATTAGCACAACAAGATGAACACTGGACTCATTGAAGTAGTTAATTCAGTGGTGGTAATATATAGAAGAAAGATTGCATATAAGGAGATAGTACAGGAAGAAAGAATTAGTTCGTAGAAAGAAAGATATGAAGTGATTTTAATCTCCTAGTTTAGGGAAAGACAGAGTGTATACACGCCATTGCCCCCAAATGCCCTGGTACGGCCGAGAGTGGGGAGAGTCCGCTCTCCCTCTCCAAATGCTCTCACATGGTCATGCGTATATCGCTTCTGCCAGGGAAGTCCTACTCACTGCCTTCTCGTGGCATTACTGTTGTTTACGAAAATGAGAGGACGAAAAGCAAATTTCCGGCGCTTAACCGGATCCCAAACCAATGGTGCACATGAGCTCCAGTATCCTGAAGGAACAAATGGCGTATGAACCAATCGTTGGTCACCGGCTACCATGGGACTGCATCTCCTCACGATGATCCACTGCCTTGTGGGTCAGACGTTCAGGTCAAAGGCTCGAGGTGTGGCCCCCTAAGACAACCACCTGCTTCGGTTTGGGCACCCGGGCAGTACCACAACCCTGACACATATCAAATGAGATCTGTGTGGCGCATATGTATTTGGTGCCTCCTTGTACCTATACCTATGTGTTAAAATAAATAAATAATCAGACAAATCAAGAGTGGAAAGGTTATTATTTCTTTATTTATTTGAACACATAAATATTGGTACAAAGGGGCACCAAATATATATGCGCCACACAAAACAATGAGAATTTAAAGAGAAGGAAAAAATGTAAAGAACGTAGGGAATTATGAAAAAAGAACAAAAATGAAGGAAACGAAAAGGTACAATCAGAGGAAATCTTACAGTTAAGGAAGTAGTAACCACTCTTTACGAAGAAATTAAAAGAAGGTTACAGCAGGATCGCCACTGGCTTCTATTCTGAGCCATATCTGATAACGTTTCTAGCCACTGCGTTGCACCATCTCTCGGACCCCGGCCTGGGAGTTGTGAAGGACCAACACAAGCCAGCCTTTTGCAGCTTTCTTTCATACCACGACACCAAGTTATATAATGACCACCTCTCCGCTTTTTCCAACCAGTCCCAGAGTCGGCAAATAATGCACGACGAGGAATTCTCTGGGACGACATTCGTAGAACATGTCCAAGCCACCGAAGTCGGTGTTTCAACATGGTGACACCAATTGCATTATCGTCTCTTTGCCCGAACACACGATGCCGAACCTCTGCATTACTAACATGGTGTTGCCACTGGATGCCAGCAATCTTTCGGAGACAGCGATGATCGAACACAGAAAGTCGTCTAACATCCTCCTCATATGCAATCTTTCTTCTATATAATACCACCACTGAGTTAACTACTTCAATGAATCCGGTGTTCATCTTGTTGTGCTAATGAGGTATGGCAACTTGGACCGATGCATATATGTGCCTGATCCTACGTTGTAGCTGACTGACTGATCCTGGAGCCCATGTGCACCATTGGTTTGAAGTCAAGGCTTTCCAACCAACCTAGGTAGGTCATCCGTGTTCATCAATCCGGTAAGAGCCAGATATTCGCTTTTCGTCCTCTGAATTGTGTAAATAAAACTTGCATCGCGAGAACGCAGTCAGTAGAACTTTATTGGCAGTGGTTGTATATGAGTGGCCATGTAAGAGTATTTCGAGAGGGAGAGCGGACTCCCTATCCTCGACCGTACCAGGGCATTTGGGGGCTGGTTGTCCCAGGGAAACACCTTACTGCTGTAATGCTTTTTTAAAGTCAGTAGTACGACTCCACTCTTGTGCATTGAATCACTTCTTTCAATCTTACTGTTCTCCAACTAATCCGCCTGGTGTGTTTGGACCTAAGGAAACGCCGTCCAACCAAGCCCGACCGCTACGTCAAGGTAACAGGAACGGTAGTGGGACATCGGAGATACAAAGATAAATAACTACAGTATTGAGGAAGCGTCTGTACTCTTAGTCCTGCCTCACAGTAATCTAGTGGTAGTTGGCCACGATCTTAAAACCAGGGTCCACTACCGTGAATTTATAACTAATGGGTTAAGAACTCTAAGGGTCTATGAATGGACAATTACCGAGTTGGATAAAAATTATGCTCATCACAGTATACATAATTTTAGTGATAAAAACTTAAAACCTACGTTCAGGTTGTAAGCTTCTGTTTCAAAAGAGAATTGGACAGATGTGTGCAATTCCGAAAGTCCAAGGTTTACCTTACACAGAGAGGCCTAAGGATTTAGACCTCTTTACTCTGTCCTGCTACACATTAGGATGATCTGATTTTGATGCATTAAATATTTAGAAGCGATTCCGGATCTGACATATCCTCCCATTTTTTTTCACCACATTAGGACAACTCAGAGGATATTGCAGGCAAGTACAAAAACCAAGAACGAACAAAATAGCTGCTGCATACAGATCTTCACGAGTCATCAACTCTTGAGATCTAATACCTGAAGAAATGATTTCGCCAACCTTCTATCCTTAATAAACGAATCTGAATATTACGATAATTTAACTAGTCATAAGGTTCAAAACAGAGTTTGTAATCGATGTTAGGATGTGAGATTAGAATTTAAGGTAAGATACTAGAACCCCGGATTTCATCACGAACTGATATCAGCTATAACGTGAGAATACTTTGTAGTCATATGAATGGATGAATCCCAAGCAAGAAATCCAAGAGATACTACATTAAATCTAATTGGTTCGCCCATGAAGTTTAGTTTAACCCTACAAGCGACCTGAAGTCTGTATAAGACCAAGTGACTCACCAACCATAAATCCGTTAGTTTTTGCTGAGACTAAAAGGCGTAATAACCACAAAACATATATGAAGTGTCTAAGTTCACACTAAAACAGAAGAACTATGAACCTGATAAATAAGTAGTTTAAAATACAGTATTAGCTGTGAGTCCTGTTTACTCAAAGTGTAAATTGTCATAATTAATCTTGCGTAGGCTGGATGAATTCAATGGGTTCTTCGTAATATTTTGAATAGAAATAACCCACTAAAACGGCATACAACACCGTCATAAAAAATACTCCCAAAACTCCTTTATGTTCATTCCTCAATTCAGTGGCGGACATTATAGATTCCCGATCCGAATGTTTTGCCCAAAACTCATTTAACGTTCGGTTGTGTTGTTTTACATAGAACGATTTAAAACTGTCTGTGCTTTTGTCTTTTACAGAGTCAATTGTGTAACCGTCCTTAGAGAAGTGATGCACGCCGCTGCCCATTGTATGAATTAGGCCACGGTCATATTCACTCCGTTTAACAGGATTTCCAAGGATTTCATAGGCTTTTGTCAACTCATGAAACTTTTCTCTAGAGTTAGGATCATCAGTCACATCAGGATGGTATATTTTTGACAGTCGATAGAACGCTTCTTTGATATCTTGGTGAGTCGCATTACTTGAGAGCCCAAAAACACTATACAATGAGTCAACTTTTGAGGAGAATACAGCTGATAATCTGTGATTGATACTGGTAGATACGAGTGAAGGAAACTTCGTAGCTAAATGAAACTAAAGTTGGTGAGATGAGAAGTCCACAAACAAAACGTTACCATTTCAGTTACCCGCTACGGTTTAAATAGTTCAGTGGTTCTGCATGGAAGAGAAGAAGCTTTCGCTTAACGAACTTCCATGTCTAGTAGCAGTGGGTCAACGATACCTCCAGGCAGGAACCTAGGTATATTATTAATAAAAGAGAAAAAACAATGAATTGGTAAATCATAGTAAGATACTATCCTTAGTCCTTAAGAATAGATCAAGTCGCCTCTCAAAGGACTCCTGGGAAGGCGCTTGGACTAGCTCAGCTGGCAGCAAATTCCAGCATTTGACAAGTCTTAAGGAGTAGAAGTTGTGTCTGCAGTCCGTTCTACTATGTTGTATCTCTAATTTCTGGGTGTTACCCCTTAGGTTAGTGTTGGGACTAAGCTTAAGTAGGCGTTTAAGAGGATGTCCAGAAGTGTTAAGGATACTGTAAGCCATTAGAAGGTCACCTGTACTCTAATGGGTAAAGGTCAAGTGACTGGAGGAGCTCATCGTAAGGTCTAAATTTGAGTCCCAGAACTGATTTCGTGGCTCGCCGTTGGATACGCTCCAGAGTGTCCTTATCCTTTTGTAGTGTAGGAGGGAATACTATGTTTCCGTACTCTAAATGGGGACGAGTGAAACTATTGAAGATTATGTGGAAAGTTCTCCCGTCAAACTGACCAAAAATGCGCTTCAATGTTACCAGTGCAAGGTTTGCTCGAAAGGCATTTCTGTCACAGTTGGTGTAAGACTTTAAGTCATAGGGCACCAGAACTCCTAAATCTTTTTCGACTAGGGATACTACTAGAGAGGAATTTCCTAAGTTGTAACTGTGATCTGCGACATGTCGCAGATGGACTACTTTACACTTTGAAGTGTTAAATGCAAGTCCGTTGTCGTCTGCCCAACTTTGAAGTCGAGTCAGACTCTCATGAAGTGCCTGTATGTTCTCTTGGTTGCGTATCTCTCTCTAAAGTTTCACGTCATCGGCAAAGAGCAATAAGTCTGACGTTACCTGTTGAGGAAGATCATTTTTATAAATCAGGAAGAGGAGAGGTCCTAGTACTGAGCCCTGAGGGACCTCTCTAGGACATTCCATAGCGTGTGAGAAATTGAAGTTGACCCTGACCTTAAAATGTCGACTTGTCAGATTTAAACTGAGACAATCAATTAGAGGTGGTTTGATACCCAATTTTCTGAGCTTATTGATAAGAAATATGTGATTAACCCTATCAAAAGCTTTAGAGAAATCAAGGTAAATGATATCCACCTTCTCCTTGCGATCAACGATGCTTGTCCATCTGTTCACCGCAGTCAGCAGGTTCGTCATACAAGAGTAACCCTTCCTGAAACCATGCTGCTGGGGTGAGAAGAAATTTAAGGACAGCAGATAGTCGTGTATTCCATCGTATACCAGGAACTCCATGATCTTTGAAGGTACAGGGAGAAGAGTCACCGGTCGGTAGCTTGATGGTTCGCTGCGTCGGTTGAAATGTCGGGGAGTATTGCTCAGTCAGAAGGTTAACGGCGTCACCGTCATTATCGGTCGGGCCGTTAGGTCCTAGCAGTTGAGAAACTCCAATTTTGGCTTAACGAAGAGAGGTTGCGTAAAGGAATAAGCTTTTCGTATTGGAAATAAATTTATCCATAAGCTTTAACTGGTACTGAAGCCTGTCTTCTATTATAGCCTTCGTGCATATGTTCCTTATATGCCTGTATTGCCTGTACTCGCTGTTGCTGTCAGTTCGTTTGTATTCTGCCCAACAGTGCCTTTTACTGCTTAACAAACGAAGAGTGCGGTTCTTGATGACTGTAGGTTGCATGTGGCTTTTGGGGACCGTTTGAGGGACTGACTGCTTTGTAGCACATAAGAGTGTGTGCAGTGAGAAGTCCCAATGAGCATCCACATCAAGTCGAGGGTGAACATCCCAATCCACAAAACCACCCTTGGGAAGCGTTACAAAATAGCACACTGAAAGACACAACGGACCAATAGTGTTTAAGATTCTCGCAAGTGGGAAATACGACATGAAGGTAAAAAGAGCGCTTTCTGTGCGAAAACAAAGAAATTCAGATTTTCTAAGTAGAATTATAAAATTAGGTCCTTTTCCAAGTGAGTACTGGGGATCTAACGTATCCAAAAATTTGGATCATGGGAACAATCAACATGTTTCTAGTAAGAACCAATTCACAAAAAATGAAGAGACTTCGAAATACAATATGAGATGAATCAAAAGAAGCGAATTACTGGAGCGCTACTCAGATGGTTAAATATCTTCCAGGATACCTCAAAATCATGTTGTAACCTTTTTGATAAGACTTCACGTGTTACAACTTTTGACCAGTAGGAACCTATTTTGTTTGTTTGTACCAGTTTCAATATTTGGTGCTGATTAACTTGATTTCCGTCTCTCACATAACGGTTATGAACATGATAGCTAAACAAATACAAGATGAAAGCCGAGTTGATACCTTCTTATCATAGAAAAACTCCTACCCCTTCATGTTGACCAAAAGCATAAAATACCACTATTCACTGTGGCTCTATGACAATCTGAAAATGGCGAAATAGCATTACAACCCACAAATAAATAAACTAATGGTTCAGCCAACAAAAGTTTATGTCAGACTCATTCCAAGATACAACTTGGGTTAATCTCATAATAAATAAGTTATAAGTATGGAGTTTCAATCCCTTGTAGATTGGTATTTTAGTGATCGTAGCGTTCGACTTCCAGCTAATAAACCTGTTTAAATACTTTGTTTAAACGATTGAGGATTACGTTTGGACATCGCGCTTACAGTATGGCTCAAACCCAAGCATCTGGTGAATGAGTTGAGAAGTCGCAGGTAAGAACAGATGGCAGTATAGATCTGTGGTAGACCACAAATATATCAACTCAAAAATAGATAGTCCTGTAGAGCTGACACATTCAACCTATTGAAATTCCAGCGCCTGTTGTTGTTGGGATATTTTAGTTCAGTTTTGCTGACGAAACTGAAGGCTATAACGGCGTGATCGCTTTTTCCCAGGGGAGCCAGAATTGAGAGTTTGTCAACTAGAAATTCTTCATTGGTAAAAACACAGTCTAAGCGTGACGGTGTCTGACTGTTCCTCCAACGAGTAGCCGACTTCACATTTTCGTATAATCCCAAATCCTCAATGAGGTTGAAGAACCCAGCTTCAATTGAGTTTTCACCTCCAATATACGTATGTTCCGCGTAGTTGACTTCAGAGGGATTGAAGTCACCTAGAATCAGGATATGAGCTAAGCCAGGAAGCGTGGTGCGGGATAGTCCTTCCAGAATGCGACTGTCATACTCGGTATCGACAGTGGTCTTGCTATATATGACTCCGACTAGGCAACTCGAAGTAGTGGACAATCTCATAGAGCACCGTGTGGATTCCTCAGGATTGTCAAACTCATGGTTGTGAACTTGGTGTACCTCCAAGCCAGATCGTATGCATACGGCTATTCCACCCCCAATTCCTGTTTTCTGTCGTTGCGAAACAAAGACATCCCAGGTATTGCTAGCTCCTGATCCGAAAACTGAGAACATATTCAAGTTTCAGATATTCCTATCAGATGAACTTTATTAGCAATGCTAAGTTCACGTATCTCATCCATTTTGTTTAGTAGACTCGCGGCGTTCGTGTATAAGCAGTTAATGTTTTCAATTTGAAACGCGTAAGCTTCTTCCTCTGTATCTGTATGAGCCTTACATGAGTGGACAGGTAGCCTACCTATATAAGGTTTGTCGAATGTGTAGGCCCTGTCCTTTACACGTTTTTTATCTTCAAGACAGTCCACAAGTGGAGTGGTCAGCCCCAGCCTGCCTTTGTGCTTGATCCTGGCGTCAAATGGCCTGTCCGGGTGCATGTGGATCCCAGTTGGCAACCGACGTCTGTTGACACGAAATGCTTCCAGAGCTGCAGCCGCCATATGGGAGAATGGGAAAGTTATCCTCATTAGTCGGGGTCTGGAATCACCGCCCTTCTTGGCCAGTCTCGTCACATGTTGAGTCAGTATGTTTTTGAGTCTCAAGGACTGGTTGATGAATTTCCATCCCCGAATGTCAGAGTTTGCTTGAGTAGGGTCCGTGTTTTCCGGCACACCTTGCACTATTGTATTTCTGCCGCGGAAATACTTCTCTTGAGATTCTCTTGGGATTTTCCAGATGAGATCGCGCTCAGAATACGGTATGTCGGGCAGTATTCTGACGTCCCCATCGGAATTCAGTAAATGACAAGCTACCAGGACATCCTCTACTTCAGTAGCGTTCTTGAGTGTTACACGAAGTAGTCTCGGGTGATTTTGATGCTTAGATTCTTTTCCCCGAGTGAGCCGTGTGACCGTCAAAGGCTCTATTCTAGGAAGTTCAAGCATTTTGTTCAATTCACCCCAGAGCACCCTGTCATTTTTGTCCTTCGAACTGAGAGGAAGGTCAGGGTTGTCTTTGAGGTTCATGATTATGAGAGAGTCATCGCGAACCGTTATTGTTTTCCCAGGTTTTTCGGTGCGTTCATGTTCAACAATTTGTTGTTTGGAGGTCGAAGCATGTTTCTGAATCCTAGGCTTTTTAATAACCGGGCGGACGTTTTTGGGGTAGACTGAGCGATCAAATCACCAGTTGATTTCCGTACAACACTTGGGATGTTCAGCTTAGACGGTGACGCCTGGTCCTTTTTAACTCTGTTAACGTGGGTCCAATCACCTACAGAGTTTTTGGGAACCACCGTTGCATTTAAAGACCCTGAGCTGGGAGACCCGAGTTTACTGAATGAGTCTATTACCGTCGACGTAATGATGGTGCTGAGTTTCAACATGTCATCATTAGAGCTAATGCATGCTCCACCGATGGTAGACCTATCGACATCCCTATTCATGTTTTCGTTACGTGCCCTCGTTTGTCTACCCGTTTTATGACTGTCTTTTTCCAATTTTGCTGACAATTTGTTCCGCAGACCTGTCAATAGAACAATGATGTTACTCAGCAATACTACAGCATCCGTGCTGCACGTAACACATACCCACTTACGATCCCATTTGTTGAGTCTATTGTAAGCAGTTGCCGTGAGATCTGTGCATGTTTCGTGGAACCAACATTTGCAGTTGTCGCACTGCATGCCAGATGTAACAGCAAAACGACATACAGGTCGTTTGCATGAATTTTTCATGGCTGTATTGAAGTAGACTGTGTTAAAGATAGTATCAAAAGCTTAAACCCGTTAAAAATACACTAAAAACCACACTAAAAATGGGAAAAATGTGTAGAACGGATGAGATAAAATGAACTAGCCTTTGCGTGAAAAACTGAAGAAAAAACGGAATAGTAAGCTGAGGCAAAATCACAGTTAACTATTAAAATGGGCGAAACTAAAAAAAGTAATCTACCGAACTTATAGCTTAGGATAGATTCTTTAGATCAGAAATGGTACTTTTGTTGCGTAAGAACACAGCAAAAGTTTGAGAAATGCGAATCACGTTAGGACTAAACTTCCCGTCTGAAAATCAAGTTTTTTCCTCAAGGACTCCTGAGAAGTTTCTTGGACTAACTCAGACTGCAGCGAATTCTCTCTCTCTAGAGTTCCACATTGTCAAAGAAAAGTAGTAAATCCGACGATACCTGCTGTGGAAGATCTTTCATATAAAATGAGAGAAGTCCTATTACCGAGCCCTGGGAAACCGCACCAAAACACTCCATAGCCTGAGAAAAAGTGGAGCTTACCCTGACTTTAAAAATTCGATTATTCAAACATGAAGTAAGCCAGTCAATTATTAGCGACTCAGTGACTAATCGTTGGAGTTTATTGATAAAAATTATGACTGATCTCATCAAAAGCTTTCAGAAGGTCGAGCTGTGTGACGTCAACCTTCCCCTTGCAATCAAGGTTGGTTATCCATCTGTCCACCACAGTCAGCAGATTGGTCATACAAGAGTGACTTTTTCTGAAGTTATGCTTTTGGGATGAAAGAAGTCTATAGATAACAAATAATCATGTATACCATCACATATCAGGGACTTCATAATTTTTGAGGGTATAGAGGGAAGAACCACCAGTCGGTAGCTTGGAGGTTCGCTGTGCCGGCCTCCTTTTAGAATTGGTGTGATATGAGCCAGCTTGCGAATATCCGGCAATGTGCCTCGGCTTTGCAAGTATGAGAACATCACGCTAAGCGGTGTTGCCAGGATTAAAGCTGCTTCCCTCAGTATAATAGAGTGAACAATATCCGGGCCAGGAGAAATGTCTATTTTAAGTGCTGCAGTTTCAGGTACATGTAGTGTTTGAATGAACTAATGATTCCTTTGTACTGGTTGAACGTTTGATTTCGAATTGTAAATACAGTACATTCGTTAGTGCTTGTGTAGTACTTCTTGATTCAATTGCGTTATTTCTGGGATTCTTAGTTAGTACTATAATTCAAATACTCCTAATCATTATATTGGCGTCACGATGGAGCCTGCGATGGAACAGTTAGATATTCATTCAGCTTCTGAAGCTTTTGAGGATTATTTGGGAAGGTTTGAAATCTGGAGCATGACCAAGAAAGATGTTAAAGATGATAAGATCGTGGCACATTTCCTGACATTCATCGGAAGAGAAGCGTACAGCCTATTAAAAACTTTGGCATATCCAGAAAAACCTATCTCACTTCCTTATGCAACTATTATGAGCTATTATTAAATCATGTGAAGTGCAATAGTTTTCAATGCCGTGAAAGGGCAAACTTTCATAAGATGACTCGTCGAAATGACCAAAAGGTTAAGGAATTCATCCTTGAATTGCAGAAACAACTGCCAAATGTGCTTTTGGTGATCAACTTCATGTGCAACTGAGAGATCCATTAATTTCAGGAATTAACATACAGGGTTTGGAAAGAGAGCTGTTAAGAATGCCGAACTGTTTTTTCGAGATGCTAGAACTGCGTGTATTAACTACGAGGCCGTGAATGAACTTGATATCCAGTCGATGAGTATTTCTAATACTTTGCTTAGTCGTCATGATGGAATACAATCTCAGGGTCAATCAAAATTGCGTTCGTTTAACAGTGGCTCCTATTCTCGTGTAAATATGAAAGGTGTTTCAAGAAGGAATTTCAAAGGAAATTACAAAGGTAAGACTAAGTTTGACAAATGTTTATCATGTGGAAAACTTTATTCTCGTAACTAATGTGCATTTCGTAATGCTAAATGTTTTAGATGTGGTAAGATGGAACACATTCAAACATCATGCAAAGCTACTGTTCATTTTGCCTCAAGTAGTACTAAATCTTGTAATTTAGATCCCAATAATCCAGCTGATCCTAATGATCATTTATCTTTGTCTACTATTTCGAAAGGTAATACTCATATTCAAAAGTGTTTATATACATCGCTTGGTTCATGTCATGGCTTTATTGTGGACAGGCAGTATAGAGTCCATTATTTCATTCAAGAACTTGAAATCTTTAGATCCTAACGTTGTGGTACGACCCACTGAGGTATCAATATTGGGGATTACTGGACACAGACTGCCTATACGAGGATGTTGTGAGTTGCTAATAAGAGATGATAATTCTTCATACATACCTTGTGAACTTTTAGTTAGAGAAACAGGACTGTCAATACTGGGCTTAAGGAATTTGAAAAGGCTTATGGTGGAGCTGTCTTTCCTAGTTTCTAAAGAAAATTCCGATGCTTTACTTAAAGATTTGATAGCCACGTGTGCTAAGTGCAGTGGAGGTATGAAAATTCAGCCTATAAAACTTCAAGTACAGGGTGATCCAGTCTTTCTTAAAAGACGAATAATTCCTTATGGTCTTCGAGATGCAGTACATAAGACATTAAACGATTTGTGTGATAAAGGCATAATTGAACCGGTTCAGTCTTCAGCATGGGGTACTCCTATTGTTACGCCACTGAAATCGGACGGCAAGACTCCTAAAATGTGCGATGACTATAGACTAACATTGAACTCCCTTTTGTTGAAGCAAACATGCACGACAGTAGAGACTGAAGATATTCTAAATCGACTTCATGGTTCTAAAGTGTTCTCGAAAGTTGACCTAAAAGATGCTTATCTTCAAATTCCTTTAGATCAATCCTAATCTATTTTGACGACAATTAACACTCCTTTTAGTCTATTCAAATACAATTTCCTCCCATTTTGTCTAAGCTGTTCTTCAGCCATATTTCAGGAAGTGATGAATAAGGTAGTTAGTGATCTTGAACGTGTTGAAGTTTATCAAGATGATCTGATTGTTCATGGTTTTGATAAGGTAGTTCATAACCAGAGACTTATTGCGTCGTTTAATTGAGAAGAATTTTACAGTGAATCCAAATAAGCGTTCATTTTGCGTATCTAGTTTTGAATGTCTTGGATACCTAGTTGGTGGTAATGGTTTTAGACCAGATATGAAACGACTAACTCCGCTGACAAATGCACCGTCTCCAAAAAATCTTACGGAACTACGTTCACTATTGGGTGCTCTTCAATACTATTCCCGTTTTATTCCTAATTTTTCTTGTCGTGCAAGTTGTTTGTTTAGTATTTTGACATCCAACTCATTCAAATTGATTGAGGAACAAGAGTCATGCTTACGTAGTCTACTAAAGTTTTTTCAAAGTGATGCTGTTCTTCGAACTTACTCCCCTAGTGTACAGTCTGTGCTTATCACTGATGCATCACCTGTGAGTATTGGCGCAGTTTTGGAACAGGAGGGTAGACCAGTTATTTGTGTTTCATGCAAACTTACTGTTACTGAACAAGGCTATTCACAGACTCAGCGAGAAGCATTAGCTGTGTTTTGGGCTGTTAAAAGACTTCATAAATATTTATTCAGAAAGAAATTCACTATTGTTACTGAACATGAGGCTTTAAAGTTTATCTATCATCCTGAAAAATCCTTAGCACGTTCCTCAGCTGCTATGGTTCAACGATGGAGTATTGCTTTGTGTGCCTATGACTATACGGTTCAGCTCAGGATTGCCAAACAAATTTATTATGTTGACTACATTTCTTGACAGTCATTACAAGATAAACCTACTAATACTTCAGACTGTTTGTTGGTGCAACCTTTACCAGTGAAACGTCCAGATCTCATTAAAGAAACTCGTAGATACTTTGTATGTATACTCAGTGCTATACGGAAAGGCTGGAATGTTAATCTGAAACATACTCCATGGCCAGTATCGTCTGAGGCCTGACAGAGAATTCATGCACTTGTAGTCAATGCTTCCTTTTCAAAGTGGCCTGAAGTTTTTTTCACAACTTCACCAAATTCTGACTTCACAATTCAAGCATTAAGAAATGTGTTTGGTCGAGAAGGGGTCCCCATGGTGCTAGTGACCGAAAATGGCTCTCATTTTGCTGCAGATGCAGTCACTACCTGGTTAAAGAATATAGGGTGCAAGCATCTGTTTACTGCTCCCAGACATCCTTATTCTAATGGTCAGGCAGAAAAATTTGTCAGGACATTGAAAACTGCTATTGATTCTATTGCCGCCTCAACATTTTATGAGCTGGAGAGGGGAGTAGATACCTTTATACTGCAATATAAAAATGCCAGACATTTAGTGACAAAAGAGACTCCATCAAAGCTTTTAAAAGGAAGGGTTCTTCAGTCGAATATGAGATGTTTGGAGTCTGCAGAAGTTACATATTACTGTGGAAATGATCTTCGACCATCCACGGGGATTGTGTTGAAGAATGTCGATAAATCTATGATGCGAACTCTAGATATCAATGACTTAAGTATACACAATCGACGTGTTGATCAGATACAATTCCAGGAACCAGGTGTGTCTGTTTCGATTTCGGTTGTTTATTCTAATGCTAATGAGTACATTTTAGACAATACAGAGTCCTTATCCAATATACTGTCTGACAAACACAGTATGAACTTGAGAAGACGTACAACTGATTACAGACACTTAGACTCCAATTTAAGCTGTGGCAGGTGTGGTTTTTGAATGAACTAATGATTCCTTTGTACTGGTTGAACGTTTGATTTTGAATTGTAAATACAGTACATTCGTTAGTGCTTGTGTAGTACTTCTTGATTCAATTGCGTTATTTCTGGGATTCTTAGTTAGTACTATAATTCAAATACTTCTAATCATCATAGTACATCAATCCATCTTCTATTTTCAACTCTGGAAGTCCTGTGCATTCGCAGATAAAGCTTTAATCAATATGGTTAGTCTGGGTTGGGTGAAATGACCGGGCACTTTTATACCATAAGGTTATCTACGTTACTGTCATTGTTGGTTGTGTCATTTGGAAGTAGCAGTTAAGAAGCTCCGGTTTTGGCTTGTCAAAGGGAGGCTGCATCACGGAAAAAGCTTTTCAGGTGGGAGACGAGTTTATCGGTAAACTTTATGTAGTACCGAAACTTATCTTCTTTTATTGCATTTTGCATATGTTCCTTGTTTGTTTGAACTGCCTGTATGCGCCGTTGTCACCAGTTCGTTTGTATTCCGCCCAGCAGTGTCTTTTACAACTTAGAAAGCAAAGAGTATGGTTCTTGATTACTGTAGGTTGCTTGTAGATTTCGGAGACTGTTAGAGGAACAGACTGATTTGTAGCACATAAGGTCGTGTGCAGTAGGGAATCCCAATTAGCATCCGCATCAAGTTGAGAGTGAACGTGCTGGTTCACCTGCAAAAGATCGTCCTGCATGGATAACACATCCAACCGTTTAAAATTTCAGTCTCCGTTGTCGGTAACATGTTTTGGCCTAGTTTTGCTCACAGAACCAAAGGCTATGACGGCGTGATTGCTTTCTCGAGAGGAGCCAGGATTGAAAGGTCAATTAGGAATTTTTCGTTCGGAAATACGCAGTCTAGGCGCGACGGAGTCTAAATGTTTCTACAACGAGTTGCTGACTTCATATTTTGTAATGATTTCAAATCTTCAATGAGCTTCGGTGAATTTTTCACCTCCAATGTACGTGTATTCAGTTAACTTGACCCTAGGAATGTTGCACTTTCTTAGAATCAGGATGTGAGCATATCCGAGAAGAGTAGCTCTGGATAATTCCTACAACCTACGATTGTCCTGCTCGTTGTCAACAGTGTTCTTCCTGTAGATGACTCCAAACAGCCAATCTTACTGAGCACCATACGGATTTACCAAGATTGATAAACACTTTTTTGTGCACTTGATGTTTTAATTCGGTCTTCAGTGGTAAAGATAGGTCTTTCAACCCATATTAATCCTTGCAATTTGTAACACTGTGGAGGTTCAATCTCATTTTGGATCTATTAATAGTGGTTTTTAGCCTTCTAAGTTAATTTTATCGTATTGGTCATTTATCACGCATCAAAACTGCTGTTTTCACTTTAATTGAATTTATTTCACTTAAAGTAGTTGCCAAGACTATTGTTTTTTTATTAAAGTAATCTTGTAAAACCGCGGTCTACTATGCTATTAGTACTGCTCTAACAATAAACATAATCCATAAGTTGTAGATTTGTCATGATGCAACTGCCTAATCTATAAGATCTTACGTGGAAGTTACATCATCGTCTACACCAACTCATTGCAATGTAACAATTACCAATACGTGATAGAGATATAATATATTTAATATGAATAAAAGATACAAGATAACATCCAGCTGAAACCACGCCTGCAAGGCCGAGCCATGCCATCCGACCAACTCCTTTATTCAACTCATTATTCACGCCTTCTCCATTCTTCTGTATTTCTCCGCGTTAAATGTTTAATGTCTATTTCTCATATTGTTTCGTGGTAGGGCCCAATGCCACTACACTACTCTCCAATCAGAATCAACGTGACGTTGGTTCGATACCAAATTGTGTGGGATTGTCGCGCGCCGGAGGTTAGCAAGAATAATAAGAATCATCCGGGTATTGATGAACTGAAAGATGAATCAAAATAAGGCGGCAGCATCTGGTCGGAAAACACACGTAATAGTTTTAAAGTGTCTGGTTTAATACTTAACACGCTTAAAATGAAAATTCGAGCGGAGATTATTTGAGCTAAATAAAGCGGGATTATAATGATAATGAAATGACTCCGTATAGGGATATTTTAATAAGTCGCCGTAAGATAGTTAGTAATAGCCGTAGGTTTCCTGTTTAGGAATATTAAAAACAATCAATGTTGTAGAAATGCTAAAACTGGTATTATATTTAGTTCAAATTATGCAATAAAATAACGTTTATATCAGGAATTTGTCCATGCGTTGATTTCCAACTGCATCTGCATTGATAGGCTAACTGAAAGAACAAAAGTATAACCGTGGAGAAGGATTCCAACTAGTGTTTCAGTTAGTTTGATACGGTTTATTTAGTTCTGTCGAGATTTTCTCGACCTCATTTTTACTTGACCGTGATAGAATTTAATAATACAACTAATACATATGAATTGTTATCAAAAATTTTTTAAATACGTGAAAAGTAATAATTATGTGGATTTTGGACAGATGGATAAGAGCAATTCGTTAAACATGAGTGTATCCGTTAGAGATATGCTCTAGACTCAACGTTCTGATTTGCCATAGACTATTTATTTATATTCATACCTATCGGCTGATGGTACATACAAGTTAGTTGCAAGTGCCAGTTTAGTATAAGACGGAATGCTATTTCATTGAGATATAGTGATTATAAGTTATTGAAATCAGTCAGGCCTATGTGCCACGTTTTTAGGTGATGTGATGCTGTAAGATGTATTCGTCTAAATAAGTTTTTACAAGATGATTAACAGTGAGTGATGCTCATGTGTTTATCAGGAAGGACATAAGTTGTAACCAAGGGGTGTACATTCCAAACTCATGTCTATGATAATGGCTTGAATTTTAGTCAGTGTTGGGGTAAATTCGACAGTGATGTTTTCAGTTTGCAGGAGATTTGCTCGACTTCTTATATCGATTATTTGCATGCATGATTGTGTCGCTGAATCTCCAATTAGACTGACAAAGTTTTGAGATATTTACTGAATGAGCAACTGATAAACATACTGTAATCATCCGAAATGGATGAAGATACCGAGAAAACAACACTACTTAATGATAATTACAAGTCAGTTTGTTGACTGATTTTGTTAGTTTCCAATTTTACCAGTCATATTACGTGATTGTCAAGTCATGACAATGCTTTATGACGATATCCTGAAACCATTATTTTTAACTAGTTATAGTGTTGATTGAGGAGTAGCCAGTTGAAAATAGGTATTGTTGTTTGATGTGCTTCTGAAATAGCAGAAGTTTGTCGCGTTAAAGAATCCGAGCAACCTAATTGTATTATAAATCGCAACTTGAAAACCTTTGTTTACATTGTTAATTTTAGTAGTAGGCTCAGGATTTTTAATTCTAAATATTTATTTGGCCAACAACTACCTGATAGTTTAGCTATCATACTAAGGCAGTATGCTAGTACTTAAATTTGCAACTTTATTATCTAAACTATGTTTGTCTTTTTATGTTACTAATATGGTAGACCGATTTACAAACCCAAATACGTATAGCAAGAATGACTATGATGGGTTTGGTGAGAAATGCTAAAGGCGATTCAAATGACTTTCGAATTCAAAAGGCATGGAGATATAATGCAACGCATTACGGGGTAGTTTAACATGCAGGTTATTGATGTACATGACAATTTTAAAAATAGTAAACATTGCCAGAAAAATAATTTTAAAGTTAAGACTGCTTATGAAACTTAATACAGGATTATGATGAGTTATAAACTTCCCATAAGAAGTTCCTGTATTCAGCATAGTGGCACTTACAAATATGTAGCAAAAGTAACTGGAAAATATATAATTTTAAGTACAAAAAAACATCCAGTAAAATAGTTAAACCCGCCTGGAGAAGGAGTTTGAATGAAGTTAAGGGATGTGATGCGACTTTTTTGCCTTTTGTGTAATTCGAAGTTTCTTTCACTGTTAAGCCCTTGTTTAAAAGGTGACTCGGGTATCCTGGAAGAACAACAGAGGGATTCTATACGTGCGAGCTTATAACTCTAGTGTTAGGCATACTAAGAACAGCTGGAAAATCTAGACATTTTTCTCTGTCCTACGGAATATGACTTGGTGTGAGAAACGGAACTCCCTATGTAAACGATTCGATCCCGGTTTTTGAAAGTTCTTAGAACGCCCTCTCAAATGATCAGTCCTAAATGAACGAAAAAGATAGGTCATATTGATGCCAAGGCTTATAGTAAGTCAGTATTGGTGTTATGATAGAGTCGCCAATTGTTATGTGTTGTTGTGGCCATTTTCTCTTATTACTTATATTTGTAAAACAAGGAATCACTGCAATTCCCACAACCCTTAGTAAGGATAACAAAACTGGTGTAAGTGGAGCTTTAATGAACCCAAATCACAACGACCCTAGTCGTAAGTAGGCTCACTTATACATTGATTGTGCACTCATTTCGATCATTAATTAGGATGAAATCACGTATACTGAAAATACATCGAGTTACAACAAATCACATGTTACATACCATACTGAGCATAGTTCGTGTTAATTTAATACGAGATTATCGTATCTTGAACGAGCATCACACTTAAATGAACTAATGTTCCACCTAATAAAACATAACACCGGTAAACAAAACAAATACTATTCTGAGTAATTTTCACACAGAAATTGAAACTGAATTAATGTTGAAGGAAAATCACTATGCGAAAAAGGATGTAATTTCGCCTCTTAGTCCAGTCATGCCACCTTCTCTTCTTTTTAATGGGATACGTAAGAATATGTTTCCCGTGGAGTGTCTATCCGAAAGATTGTTGTTTCTTCTCGTACTCTTTGGGATTTTGGTCGGTCATGTAGTAGTTTTCCAGCTCCGTTTGAAGTTTTCAGCTTCATTTAAAAGAAATCCATGTAACCCTTTCTTTTTTGCTCCTTTGTTCCATGTATATTTGATTCGCTCTCCCCTACGAAACGCTGTCGGATCTTTATGTAACTACGTTACAAATAATGTGACCTTGTTGACCTAAACTGCCACAATACTACTCACCTTCATTATGTAAGAGTATTGAGGCGTGTGGGCATATGTGAATGTTAAAAGACTCTTGTGTGATATTGATCTGTATGACCAAAATTACACTTTGTACTCTTTTCATCTTTCATACGAAAAATACGATACCATTATTACATTCACAATACAAATATGCAAACTTTACACTTCGACTTGACAGTAACAATGCATATGAGAGAGAGAGAGGAAAAAGTAGTATCCACTAGTGTGTTGAAGAGAGTGTGATTGAGGGTATGTAGCTGCTGGAATAGGTGCGCAGCGCGTCATATCTTGCAGTGATCTGTTGAGGATTCGTGACCGAGCGCCTTGAGCTGGTTTGGTTTTGGTAAAATCAATGAAGTTAGCATCAATGTCGAAGACTTGGAGAACTATTTGTTTTGAAGATTTATTTAAACTTCTACAACCACAGCACTGAATATACGGATAAATCGAATTGTTAAGACCAGTGAGCCTTTGGAAAAGGTCCAGAGAACAGCAACCAAGCTGATTCCCGGAATAGCGAAGCTTCCGTATGATGCTCGACTGGCCAAACTAAACTAGAGACGACTTGATTACAGTTTTCAAATTGCTTAGTGATAAATTTGAACCTGATATGCCCTCATTTTTCCTATCTTCCAAAACAGAGAATTTACGAGGACACTCCGAAAATGTTCATAAGCCCAGAACAAATTACGTGTCAGCTGATTATCGACTTTCCCACCGAATTGTCAACGAGTGGAATTCATTACCTCAACACATGGTTGAAGCTCCATCCGTAGATTCTTTCAAAAGAAAGTTGGATCAACTGAGAACACAACTGCCAGGACTAGCACAGGCCACCAAGCCTCCTGTCCTATCCAAACTGAAACTGAAACATTATTTTATCTTCTGTGTGTACTATTCCTAATATCCACTGTCCCTTCATTTTATAACCGAACAAACAGACTTATAGTGAAGCAACGACAGCCTTTAACAGTAGCCTCGTTCAAGTAGAACAAACTGACTATTTCTCGAAATATACCGAACTCAAACTAGGATTATTGTTGTAAAGTATTTAAGTTGTCCTCATTATCTGATATCAGAAAACTATTTAAGCTCGGGAAGTAATCACGAAGTGTTCAATTACCCGATATTTTAGTTCATTGATTAGAAGCTTCATGCTAGCCTGTGTTCAAAATGTGAGAGATTGTATCACTTAGCACTAGATTTTCACTATCACATAGCCTTGAGATCTTTAACTTACTTTTCTGTCTTAGGCGGCAAAGTTAGAAAGACACGACCTGAGTTCCGTTATGGTGAGTTGCGGATTGTTATATTTCTAACGCACGTAGGCTGAAGAAACCGTCAAGAAACGTAGACCCTTCAAGAAGTTTTTCTATCGAGGAGTTGATTTAGACCAACTTCTGGATATGAACTTGTGAGTAGTTTTTAATCTAACCGAAAATTTTATTAGAGATCAAATAGCCCAGCTGATGCCTGCCCGGATACGCAGAAGAATTAACAGAAAACTCCATAAAAAACACTTGACGCTCCTAAAAAAGCTTAGGAAGAGTAAGAAAGAATGTCCTTTTGGCGAAAAGCCGGCTGTAAGTACCTATTAAATATATAATGTCTTCAGGCTGTCAAAACACATATTAGAGATATGATTATTCTTCCCGAGATGATTGGGTCGGTCGTTGGTGTTTATAACGGAAAGTCATTTAACACTGTTGAGATCAGACCTGAAATGCTTGGCCACTACCTCGGAGAATTTTCAATAACCTATAAGCCTGTCAAGCACGGCAGACCTGGTGTTGGTGCTACTCACAGTTCCAGGTTTATCCCTCTTAAATAATATGTTCATGTAATAAATTGCTGGTCAGATCACCCTCTTTTTGCATAGATAGCTGTAATGACGCTAAATATGCTTATCTATGATAAGCACATAGTTTTAGTATGAAGACTGACGGACTAAGCGTTGTAACTACTCCTAAGATTAGTGGGGTTTTTCCAGATCATTAGGTACGCTTTATGCCGAAACATTCCTCAGTCACTGACTAGTTTCAGACTTGACTGTATAGAAGAGTGGATGACCTGTTTTAGACCAAGTGGCGTTGGTCTCAGTCGGTCCATCTTTTGAGTGAGTCAATGAGCTTATCTGTTGATGACTCGATGGGAAAGTTGTTAGGCACTTGACAAGTAATTTGGGTGAGTATAATTTGTGGACGACCTTTTAAAAACTCTTGAGGATACCCACCTACTAACTAGGACCAAATAAGGTTTATAAACCAGGGCGAGGAACTAGTATTATGATTTATAGTTGATGCTTAAGGTTAGGAACTAGATTTAGGGTTTTCGTCATGAACTGACCGTTATAATGCCAAAACAATTTAGCCAGATGGGTGAGCTTTTTTCGGAATGTTCTCACAAATTCCGTCTTGAGAGACAAGGATTTCGGCATGTTATTCGATGGTTCATCATTAAGATATGTGGTCAAGTTACCTCTGCTCCTGTTTATCTAGTCTCGTTATACGGCAGTTTTGCACTCTGAATCTTTATTATCAGTTCATTATCTTCTTTCAGACGGGTTGGCTGCTTGTATGCAGCAATTGGGTTTAGGTCGAATAAACACGGTAAAGTCGTAATGGCCTAAACATCGAGATGGCCACGGGCTCCACGTTGTGCCCAGAGGGTTCTGAAACCGTAGGCAGCTATTGGATAGCAAGGTGGTTTTCAAGTTTCAACCAACGATGACCCTCAGGTCATTGTGTTGGAGGAACAGGTTGCTCAATGTCACTTGCCGTGTAAGTGTCTGTTTTGAGATGACCAATATGCATCATATTACACTTGGATGCCCTTATTGACAAATTTTAGAGTAATGAGATGGCTGCAGGTCATTTTGAGGCTCTAATCTTTCATTTTCTCGCCCCCATGTCTTGATACCGCCAGCATATAACAAATCCGATGATAGGACAAGGTTATTTACATATTGTAGGAATAATACGCACCGAAACTATCCCAGGACTATCCACTAAGTACGGTCTCTCAGTTAAAACACCTGGAGTTGGTCCCCAACTAGGAAATCTCTTATCCACGTAAATAAGTTCCTTGTTCATACCTATCAACATAAGTAACATGCATTGCAGTACCGTCACACAATGCTGGGATGCCGCCTCTCTTAGTTCATTGGTTTATGTACGAATACAGGTGTTTTGGGTATCCCATAGACTACCACTACTTCATACAATCTTCTACACTTCCACGGTGTGGGCAACCGGGAAGTGATAACCGCCCTCATACCTCTAACGGCACTCAAGACCACTGTATTCATAATCAACCTACCTCTTCAATTCCTATTATTCCTCTTACATCGACTTTCAAATCTAAACTCCCTCTTTTAGCTTCCTCCTCAAGTGTCACCACAGCCAACGATTCTAGTGCGCAAAACACTGTCCCAGGTCTACTGAAACCCCGCTCCAAACTACACATTGGAGCCTTCAACGTACGCACACTATGCCAAATCGGTCAGCAGGCTTCCTTGGCTAAAACCTTAGAATCTCGTACGATTGATGTATGCTGTGTCTCCGAAACACGCATACTGGATCCTAGTGTGGTCATTCACTTGACCTCACCTCGGCAAAACGGAGTGCCGACGAGATACCCTCCGTGTATCTGGTGACCCGATGTCTAGTTCTCGTGGACTGGCAGGTGTAGGCATAGCACTAAGCATGAGGGCGGAACAAGCGCTATTAGAGTGGATCCCCGTTAATAGTCGTCTATGCGCTGTTCGGCTAAACGGCTCCGTATGAACTCGGAAGGATAGGGACACACGTCGTTGCCTTTTCGTCGTTTCTGCCTACGCTCCCACTGACTGCAGCTCGGATTAAGTGAAAGATGAATTTTACAGAAAACTCTCTGAACTTCAGAAAGCTAAACGTTCAGACATAGTACTCGTAGCAGGCGACTTTAATGCCCAGGTAGGTAGCTTAAACGAAACAGAAAGACATTTAGGTGGGTATTTTAGTATTCCGGCACAGAGAACAAATAATGGTGATCGTATGCTGCAACTGTGCTCAGACAATCGTTTATTTTTAGCAAACACAAATTTTAAGCATAAGGAAAGACATCGTCTAACATGGCGACCCCCTGCACCAAACCAACGATGGACTCAAATAGACCATATTGCCATCAGTCATCGTTGGAGAGGGTCGATAGAAGATTGTCGCTCATTCTGGAGTACCTGCTTGGACTCCGACCATGCCCTAGTACGAGCACGCATCTGCTTGCGCCTCACTGGACGCAAAAAAAGACTCATTAGAACCGAATTGAGTAATGAGAAAACCAAAAGTAGGTTCCAGGAACAACTGAGGTCACACTTAGGTAGTTCTGAAAACGAGGCTGACCCCGATGTTGATTGGAAAGACATACGAGCAGCTGTGAAAACAGCAGTGACATCTACTGGTGATTTAAACCACAGGGTTACAAGGAACCAATGGATTTCTTCAAGGTCTATTGCACTGATAGATTCTCGTAAACTCATCCCATCAGGTTCTGAACACGATGAAGAGCGTAAAGAAATCAGATCTAGATTAAGCAAAAGTCTAAAGAATGATCGTGAGCAGTGGTGGGCAACGAAAGCAAAAGAGATGGAAAAGGCGGCGGCTATAGGGAACACAAGACAACTCTACAGACTAATAAAAGAAACTGGAACTAATAAATCAAGTGTAAGTCAGACTATCTCGGAAAAGGACGACGTTCTTATCTGCTTCCAGTCCAGACGTTTAGAACGATGGGCGGAACATTTTAAGGAGCAGTTCAGTTGGCCTTCAGCTACTCTACAACTACCCTCTATTCCCAGACAGTATGAATGTAACATTGAAGTAGGTCCTCCAACTCTAGCTGAAGTTCAAAAGGCTATAGGTAATCTGAAACGAGGAAGGGCATCTAGTCCAGACGGATTGGCCCCAGAGGTCTTTAAGGATGGTGGTCTAGTTTTAGCGATTAGGTTGACTAATATTTTAGCTAAAATCTGGGAGTTAGACGTTATCCCATCTAACTGGTCACAATCACTTATCGTCCCAATATTTAAGAAAGGGTCAAAATCATCCTGTGACAACCATAGAGGGATTAGTTTGATCAATATAGTATCTAAAATACTAGCCTCGATAATTATCGGACGCCTAACTAAGACTCGTGAGCTGCAAACACGTGAAAATCAGGCTGGCTTCAGACCTGGTCGTGGCTGCATCGACCACATATTCACCATTCGTCAGGTTCTAGAACACAGGCATACTTATCGGCGTCCGACAATAGTGGTCCTTGATTTAAAAGCAGCGTTTGACTCTGTTGACCGAGAGGTTCTGTGGCAGTGTCTGTCATTGAAAGGCGTATGTCAGAAGTACATAAACCTTGTGAAGGCTCTTTACTCGAACACTACTAGTCGAGTCAGAGCTTATGACGAACTGTCATCTGCTTTCGCAACCTCAAGTGGCGTCCGCCAAGGCTGTCCACTTTCTCCATTTTTGTTCAACTTCATCACAGATCTACTGATGGAAATAACGCTCTCATCGACTGAATTCTCAGGTATTGATCTCCTACCAGGAGGTCCACTTATTGACTTAGAATACGCAGATGACATAGTCCTGTTCGGTGAAGACGCTGATGAAATTCAGAGTCTTTTGGTAGCACTGAGCAACAATGCCAGAATGTTTGGGATGCGCTTCTCTCCCTCCAAATGCAAGTTGTTGCTTCAGGACTGGTCTGCGTCAACACCTGAACTAAGGATAGGGGGTGAAGTAGTCGAACGCGTTGACAACTTCACTTATCTTGGAAGTCTGATCAGCCCTAATGGGTTGGTGTCTGACGAAATCTCAGCACGGATTCGAAAAGCTCGTTTGGCCTTTGCCAACTTACGTCATCTATGGCGTAGGCGAGATATCCGTCTATCAATTAAGGGACGAGTATACTGCGCGGCAGTTCGTTCCGTTCTACTATACGGCTGCGAAACCTGGCCTTTAAGAGTAGAAGATATTCGTAAGTTACTAGTATTTGACCACAGGTGCCTTAGAAATATTGCTGGTATCTGTTGGGATCACCGTATAAGTAATAGTGAGGTTAGACGCAGGGTATTAGGAAATGATGGTAAATCAGTTGATGAGGTTATGAACCTTCATCGACTGAGATGGTTGGGCCACATACTGCGTATGCCTGAACACCGATTACCGCGACGCGCAATGGTAACCGGTGTTAGGGATGATTGGAAGAAAGTTAGGGGCGGCCAAACCAAAACGTGGCATCAGTGCTTGAAGTCACTAACTTCTGGTCTGAGCCATGTTGGTAGATGCAGACTACCTGGTTGGGGTCCGCGTGACTATCGTAACCAATGGTTGGAGACTCTTGGTGACATGGCTCAGAATCGATCACAATGGCGTCGGTGTATACACTCTTTGTCTTCCTTTAAACTAAGAGATTAAAATCACTTCAAATCTTTCTTTCTAGGAACTAATTCCACCTTCCTGTACTATCTCCTTATACACACTTTCTTCTATATATTACCACCACTGAATTAACTACTTCTATGAATCCGGTGTTCATCTTGTTGTGCTAATGCGGTATGGCAACTTGGACCGATGCATATACGTGCCTGGTCCTACGTTGCAGCTGACTGACTGACTACACTTGCGTAACGTTAAGGCACAAAAATGACAAACCGTACATATATTATCCAAACAAAAGGTATGATCATTTCTTCTAAATATGCCTGACTGATCGCAATCGACTTGCTCTCAATGGTTAGTGAGGCTCCTAAACTATCGAAAGATTCATTTGTTGACTTAGAACATACCGATGACATAGTTCTGTTTGGTGAAGACGCTGACAAAATGCACAGTCTTCTGACCACACTAAGCAACAATGCAAGCATATTCGAGATGCGATTCTCCCTTCGAAATGTTACTTCAGGATTGGGTTAGATGGACACCTGAATTAATGATAGGGAGTAGGGTAGTTGAGCGTGTCAACCGCTTCACTTATCTTGGGAGTCTCATCAACCCTTGTGATCTGGTGTGTGACGAGATCTCAGCATGGATACAAATGGTTGTGGACGGAGTAGAAGAAGCTTCCGTGTCTAGTAGCAGGGGATCACCAATACCTCGACTAGCTTTTGCCAACTTGCGTCATTTATGGCGTAGGCGAGATATCCGTCTATCAACAAAATTATGGGTTTACTGCGCAGCAGTTCATTCCGTCCTTCTTTATTGCTGTGAAACATGGTTGGTAAGAGTGGAGGATGTTCGTAGGTTGATAGAATTCGACCACAGGTGTATTCGAAGCATTGCTCGTATATCTAGGGATCACCGAATAAGTAATGTAGTTGTTAGGAAACGGGTACTAGGTAAGGATGGCAAATCAATTGATGAAGCAGCGAGACCTCATCAGTTAAGATGGCTAGGACACGTGTTACGTATACCCAACCACCGACTTGCCTGACGTGCTATGTTTTATAGTTTAGAAATAGGTTGGAAGAAAGCTAAGGTCGGCGAGACCAAGACATGGCACAAATCCATGAAGTCACTGACAAGTGAACTGAGCCATGTTGGTAGGTGTAGACTACCTGGTTGGTGTCCGTGAGACGATAGCAACCGATGGTTAGAGACGTTGAATGACATGACTCAAAATCGTTTACAATGGCGCAGGTGCATCCACTCTTTGTGTCCTCCCAAATTCTAATCTTCTAAATTCTTCCTATCCCTTTCTTTTTTTCTTTCCAAATTTATTTCACTGAATTATACTCCTTGAATATTATCTTCAAACTATAATCTTTCGGGTTACTGTTTATACTCTTACTACCCCTACCACTAGGGAATTTGAATCGACAACTGCATCTCTGTGCTAATGTGGTATGGCAACTCGAACTGATGTAGGTACGTACGAAGTTGTACGTTGTGATTGACTGAGTGAGGCTCGTGTAAAAGTAACAGTCGAAATCCGTTTTCACCTCTAATAAGTGTTTATTGACCAACCTCTTCATAATCTTTTCTAATGTAGATATATCTTTTTATGCTTCACTGAATTCACTTTCTTCCATACCTTCATTTTCATTCCAATCGATAAATTCGTGTTACGAATACATTAAATCGAGTTTACTATCCAGTTTCACCCATGCTTCTGAAATTGCAGTCACCATTATGTCTGAATGCTGGAGGTTGATAAATAACTGCAACTTTGAATCCAGTTGGACAACAAATTGGACTGTTCCGTTAGTGCTCATATTTGCGATGACCGTATTAACATTTTTAGGAGTAACATCACGATATAATAAGTAATACGCCATATATTTCCCAGTACGTGGGTCACGTTTAATCATTTGAAAGTAAATTGAAGCAGTGAAGAAAGTTAAAATTCGAATAATTAGGTCTTCCTATGTTGGGGCCCCCGAATGCCCTGGTACGGCCGAGGGTGGAGAGTCCACTCTCCCTCTCGAAATGCTCTTACATGGCCACGTATATACAACCACTGCCAGGAAAGTCCTACTCACCACCTTGCAGTGGGGGTTTTGTTTACGAAACTGAGAGAACAAAAAACGAATGTCCGGCACTTTCACTGGATTGATGGACACGGAGAGCCCACCTAGGGAGTTGGAAAACCCTGATTTCAAACCACTGGTGCACATGGCCTCCAGGTACCTGAAGAAACAAATGGCGTATGAAACTATTATTGGTCACTGGCTGCCATGAGACTGCATCATCTTATGTTGAACCTTTAGGTTTAAGGTTCCGGGTGTGGTCCCCTTAGAAAACTACCTACTTCGGTTTGGGCACGCGCGCAGTATTCCGGCTCTCACACAAATCCTATGGCAAAGTGTGGCACATGTGTATTTGTTGCTCCATCGTACTAATATTTGTGTTTAAATAAACAAACAAATGGATTTTCCTGGGAAAAATAAAGCTAAACTGGTTTGTAACTGTCACATGTTGTTTACACGCAAATATCGTAAATTATCCGAACCAAGTCAATAATGTCTTTGCTAATCGTATAGTAGCCTCGAGGATGATTACTTGTCGCATCGTTTCCTGTGATAAGTTGTTCTGGATGAAATAGTTGTTTGTATGTATCAGTTCTCATTTCATCAATAACACTAGGTCCTAAATCTATAAATACAACATTTGATGCATATTTTCCGGAACTTTTCTGGTGGAAAATTGTATTAAACATACTATCTTGTTAATTAAATGATCCAATAGTTAGTATTAAACCATTTAGTTGTATACTATGTTCTAAACGATAAAGTTCACAACATGCATGTACTCCAGTTTGTGTAGTGTGTAAATTTATGTTTACGCTAAATTAAACTGTAACAATTAGTAATTTAGCACAGACTACTTACCATATTACAGTTGAGTCAATGAACTGTTCCCAGGTTTTCACAAAATTTATAGTGATACTATATATATATATATATTCTAAACAATATAATTCAGTTAAATGTTCAAATAATCGGGGTCAACATTGGATTTTGTTTATTCACTTCATAAAACCATGAAATCAACACGATGGAGAATATTTAATGTGTGAAATAGCATATACAATCTGATGTTTTACTGAAAGATAATTGCATTTACAAAGTTTAGTGGAAGGAAGAAAATTATAATACGCTCGTTTATGTTCATTTAGTTCTACCTGCCTTAAATTACACTATTTCAGAAATTCTTAGCACATTAATTCGAATACTTTTAATTATAATATACAATCAACAACATAATAATCATAATAAAATATCAATTTTATTAAAAGCTCATTTGTATTATAAATTTTTCTCATGTAATAAACCAGAAGCAAGCTATATTTGTTCGACAAATAATTATAATAACTTTTCAAACCTATCCTCTTATATTGATTGTGTCCCATATTGATTATGAAAAGGCGTTTGACATTATAGATAGGAGAACATTATGGAAACTTCTTCGACACTATCGAGTTCCTGAGAGGATTGTCAACATTATCCGGGACTCATACGACGGACTTCAGTGCAAAGTCGTGCTTAGATGACAGATGCGTCCCAAGTAAAGACCGGAGTCAGATAAGGCTGTCTACTCTCTTTCTTCTGGTGGTCGACTGGATTATGAAGACCTCGACATCTGAGGGAAAACACAGCATACGATGGATATCTCAGAACCAATTAGACGATTTGGACTTTGCAGATGACCTAGCCCTCCTGTCGCTTACACACGAACAAATGCAGATAAAGACAGCCAGTGTAGCAGCGGTCTCTGCATCAGTAGGTCTCAACATACACAAGCGGAAAACCAAGGTCCTCAAATGCAACACGGAGAACAGCAATCCAACCACACTTGATGGCGAAACTCTGGAAGATGTAGCATCCTTCACATACCTGGGAGTCATAATCGATGAACAAGGAGTATCAGGTGCGGACGTAAAGGCGGGGATTGGTAAAGCATGGGCCGCATTCCTACAATTGAAGAACATATGGAACTCAAAACAACTTTCAACCAATATCAAAGTGAGAATCTTCAATACCAACGTCAAAGCAGTTCTACTGTATGGGGCTGAAACTTGGAGAACTACTACAACCATCATCAAGAAGGTACAAATATTTATAAATAGTTGTCTACTCAAGATACTCAACATCCATTGGTCGGATACCATCAGCAACAGCCCTTTGTGGGGGAGAACAAACCAGCTTCCAGCTGAAGAGAAAATTAGGAAAAGACGATGGAAATGGATAGGAAATACATTACGTAAATCATCAAACTGCATCACGAGGCAAGCCCTAACTCGGAATCCCGAAGGGAAGCACAAAAGAGGAAGGCCAAAGAACACATTGCGTCGGGAAATAGAATCAGATATGAAAAGGATGAATAACAACAGGAAAGAGCTGGAAAAGATTGCCCAGGATAGGATTGGATGGAGAATGCTCGTGAGTGGCCTATGCTCTTTCACGAGGAGTAACAGGCGTAAATAAGTACGTTATGCGAAATTCCATTCTCTTGTATTAAAATAAATTTCAATGAAATAATATTCAATGTTCATGTGAATAATCATTGTTGAAACCTGATAGAGAGTACCATGTAAAAATTTAAAATCAGTTAATGTATCTGTGAATCTCAATAGATTGTAGTGAATGTGAAGTACATTACTTCTGTTAAATAACTAATCTACTTTGATGTTTAATGATGATTAGGTTCGGAGTAAATTGTAGGAGAGTTATGGGTGATCAAACCAAGAAATAGAATAACGTATTATTGGCACCAAATACATATGCGCCACACAGATCTCATTTGACATGTTTTAGGGCTGTGGTACTGTCCGGGTGCCCAAACCGAAGCAGGTGGTTTTTTTAAGAGGCCACACCTCGAGCCTTCGACCTGGACGTCTGATCCACAAGGCAGTGGAGCATCGTAAGGAGATGCAGTCCCATGGTAGCCGGTGACCAACGATTGGTTCATACGCCATTTGTTCCTTCAGGATACTGGAGCCCATGTGCACCATTGGTTAGGGATCCGGCTAAAGCGCCAGAAAATCGCTTTTCGTCCTCTCATTTTCGTAAACAACAGTAATGCCACGAGAAGGCAGTGAGTAGGACTTCCCTTGCAGAGGCTGTATACGCGTGGTCGTGTAAGAGCATATATATTTGGTGCCCTCTTGTACTAATATTTATGTGTTCAAATAAATAATTAATAATAAATAAACGTTGACAATCACATAAACCGTTTTGTTGATGCTAAAAACTTGGATCATTTTGTTAAGAAGAGTATCAGAATATAGAACAAGTGCGTTGGCTTATTGAATCGTTATACGTAGTAAAATGATACGAATTTGTATAATGTTAATACCGTTAGGAAGGAGCAAATATACGACTCAATAATTCACTTATCTCAAGCAAGCAAAAAAAGTGGGAAAACTAAAGGTACAATAGAGTAAATAAGGGACAATGTCTACTTTTCTTGTTTATGTCGAATATTTAGCGGAAATTTACAGATTTATTTGTGCAAAGTACACAACTCGAATATGCCTTTGATGTTTACATACTTTCTTATAATCGTTTCACAAATAAACTAGCTGTATCACAGTTAGTCAACGCAATTAAATCTATTGTAAATGTGGATTGTATGCATGTGTTTAGTTATTGTTTTAGTTTATATTAACTACTGCCTAGCTCAGGGTATACAAATTTTATTTTTTAACCACATAAGTAAATCACATATATAATGGTATATTTTTGGTGTGGTTATCAGTGAGTCAGTCACTCATCATCGACGTAGAGCCTGGCATAGATGTGCCCTGGCCCAAGTAGCTATATCCCATTGTTACAACGGGATGAAACTAGAAAGATGAAGGGTAAAAGTGATCGAAATAGTGTTGTAGCGTTAGTTAGGCATATGTGACACGCCTAAACTACATCAATCAATGAAGATTTATGATCTCATCAACCTATGTACCATCTTTATGTAGTACTCCGTACTTTATCTCGACATTGTTTACTCGGTGGTTCTACGAAATCAGAACAGTGCTTCAAAGACATCTATGATCAAAAATTTGAAACCTAACCATGACTCCTAATTTTAAAGTCTGTTTCACATCCGTAAAGTAATTTAAAGCGGAGTGCTTGACAGTAACCACTACCCATACTTAGGAAGGCGGACATCTGTACAACCCCACAAATGATGCAAATTGGCAGAGGTCAGTTGAGATTTCTGACTTCGTAGAGAAATCTCATCAGATGGCAACGTACCCGTAATGATGAGACTTCCAAGCGACAAGTGAAGTAGTCAGCACACTGAACTTCTTCACACCCTACCATTAGTTTAGACGTCGACGCAGACCAAATTATCAGTTTGGTATCTGCTGTCGGTTTATTTCTAGTGTCACTAAATTCTCACCATCAGCCTTGCCTTCTTCTTAAGGTCGGTCATTATCAGT
Organism: Schistosoma spindalis; assembly: GCA_946903255.1. Taxonomy (NCBI): domain Eukaryota; kingdom Metazoa; phylum Platyhelminthes; class Trematoda; order Strigeidida; family Schistosomatidae; genus Schistosoma; species Schistosoma spindalis. The sequence goes on along the minus strand of OX336417.1, from coordinate 35,206,748 downwards.
CCCTGTTTACTGATGAGTGAACATGTTGTTATGATTTGATGTCCGGCTTACGATCACGTGACTTATACACCAATCAGAATACGTCTTATACGAATATTCGCACTATGACAAGGCCAATGACGTTCAACCGGTCTGAGCAGTCTAGCGTCCTATTGGGTCCTACGTCCTTCTAACCTGTCCTCTTGAGTCCAGAACACAAAAGCAGCTTCCGAATCAACCAAAATCATTTATTTCAGACATACTCGGTTTATATATCAATCAGGCAGACCACAACGTACCATAAAATAGAAAATAACATATGTACACAAATAGGCCAAAAAGTGGCTGTGAATGTGGGAGACAGTAATTAATAGACAGGTTATAACTCAAGAATAATAAATCGTATAGTAATAATCTATGGGTCAAAATAAAGCTTATAATAAGTGGAATATAAATACACATAATGTAATTCTTGAATAATTATACAATAAGAATATTTATAGAATATTTGTCCATTAATAGTCCTCAAAAGTTACCTGTAGTTTAATCTTCACTGGTATATAACACCTCCCTTTTTTTTTTTTTTTGAAGCATTAGAGATAATAACGATCCTTAGGATTTATTTTTATTCGATTAGGTTTCCGCCTGATACGCTGCGACCTCCTGGGGAGTGTTGTATGTGTCCTGTTATTTTCCGGGTCATTTTTAATTTCATTATCCGACTCAGTTAATATATTTATTGGTATACTCGACTTTATATCATTTCCTGTCTCCCGCTCCTGTCTGGTTGGCTGCATCTGGTTTGCGTGTCGCACCCATATCTTTCGTCCAACTTTTACTTCATAGATAACCTTCCCTTTTCTTCGTATTATGATGCCAAACTTCCAGGTTGGCTTTACTCCCGCGAAATCTCTTGCTATTATGGCTTGTCCCACCTTAAAGCTTCTGGGCAATGCACCATGTCGCTTGTTGAATTGCTGTTCCATTCGTTTGTTCTTGCGGAGTTTGGCTGTAGGTTTTGGTTTCATTTGCTCTATAGGTATTCTAATCTTTCTCCCAAAAATTGCTTCTGCTGGACTTTCTTGATTATTTGTTGTTGGGTTGGGTGTTGCTCTGTAGGTTTGTAGAAATCTTTGGATAATCTCTTCTATTTCCCCTTCTCCTTCGGCTTTAAGCAGTGCTCTTTTAAACGTATCGACGAACCTCTCCACTAGACCATTTGACTGCGGATGGTATGGGGGTGTCTTTATATGCCTGACGGTGTTTGCGACACAGAACTTTGAGAATTCAGCAGAGGTAAACTGTGGTCCATTATCAGACACCAGTACATCTGGACACCCAAAGCAACTGAATACTTGTCTCAGTTTTTCGATAGTAGCTTTTGTCGAAAGAGACTTCATGCAGTGGATCTCTGGCCATTTTGAGAAGGCATCAACAATCACCAAGTACTGTTTCCCGTTTATGGGACCTGCGAAATCCACATGTACTCTCGACCACGGATTTTCTGGTGTCCCCCAACTCTGCATTTCTGTCTTGCGAGGGGCTTTGATAGCTTTTGCACACGCGGAACATCTCTCAACATAGTCTTTGATCTGAGCGTCAATATTCGGCCAATATACATACCCACGTGCAAGTGCCTTCATCCGTGCTATCCCTGGGTGTGCAGCATGCAGTTCTGACATCACCTTACGGCGTAAGTTTGAAGGTACAATTACTCGATTTCCAAACATCAAGCACCCATCCACAAGTGATAGAGAATTTCGACGGTGAGAATACTGTTCAATATTTTTGTTGTCTATATGGGTAGGCCAACCATGTTCGAGGTATCGAATAATCTGCCTCAGCTCATCGTCTTCTTGAGTATGGTGTTTAATGTCTTCAGAGGATAACGGTGTTGCTTTTATGGCAACTTGTAGTATATGATGAACATTATTTTCCAACGATATCGTCGCGATAATAGAATCTTCGCTTTCTTGCTTCTGATTCGCAATTAATCTGGATAAAGCATCAGCTTGTCCAAACTTTTCAGTTGATTTATATAGGATTTAGAAATCATAAGCAAGCAATGTAATAGCCCAGCATTGTAATCGATTCACTGTATATGCAGGAATACCTGACTTCGATCCAAAAAGCCGCTTGTGGTCCGTTAAGAGAGTAGATCGACGACCATAAATCATTTTATGGAATTTCTTTACTGCAAAAACTAACGCTAGTCCTTCCTTCTCAATCTGACTATATTTTCGCTCAGCTGAGTTAAGAGTTCGTTATACATGAGCAATTGGCTTTTCTTTACCATCAGGAAAACGATGGCTGATAACAGCTCCAATTCCATAGTTCGAAGCGGCTACAATTATTTCAAGCTTAAGATTATAATGAGTCAGCAACAGTTTAGAAGATAAAATCCTTTTTATTTCATCGAAAGAATCTTGACATTCCTTTGTCCAGTTCCATGTTGAATTAGCCATCAAGAGTTGATTTAATGGATATCGCAATTTATACATATGGGGTACGAACATACTATAATAACCAATCATCCCCAAAAACGAGCGAAGGGTTGTACCTCAGTCGGTTTGGGCATATTTTTGATAGCATTTATATTGTCTGGATCTGGTCAACGACCATTTTTATCAAGTATATATCCAAGGTACTTAACAGACTCGAGCTGAAATTCGCACTTTTCTTTTTGTAACTGAAAACCGGCTTGTGATATTTTTGTGAGCACCACGTCTAACCGACCCATTAATTCCTGCGCAGGAGAGCCAAAAACTATAATGTCATCCAAGTAAACTGCTACACCTTCGACGTTAGACACCATAGTATCCATTATTTGCTGGAAAATTGCTGGGGCTGGCTTAACACCAAACGGTAATCGGTTAAATCGATAGAGTCCACGGTGGGTATTAATAGTTAATAACTCCTTTGAATATTCGTCAACTTCCACTTGTAAGTAAGCTTCAGATAAATCAAGTTTAGAGATTTAACGTCCACCGTTCAGTTTCATAAATAAATCATCTGGTAAAGGTAATGGGTATGAATGATTTTGTAAAGCGTCACTTAGTCCTGTTGAAAAATCTGCACAGAGGCGAATAGCTCCGTTCGCTTTCTGAACCACTACAATTGGTGATGCCCATGCCGAATAATTGATAGGTTGTATAACACTGAGCTGCTCTAGTCGGCCTAATTCTTTGTCGACTTTGTCAATAGCCGCATATGGGACTTGACGTGTCATATCCATTTTCTAGCTTTTAATTTTATTAAGTGAATCGCGTGTTTCTATCAATGAACAGTACAACATGTGATGTGTTTTAAAATTATCTTGTATCGTTTCCCATTCTACCTCTTTTGAATAAGTTGCCTTATTTGGTGATATCAATGTAGAATTGATTGATTGGTTGTGTCCAACATTGAATTAACAGGGTTCAATATCATAAAACTATTGTTGTTAAATTGTGTAGGAAATTAGTGGTTCGTTTGGTATTTGTTGACTGAGTGCTAATTATGTATGAATGTTTGCCGTTCACAATAAAGGCAGAATGAACAGTAATTGAACTTGAATTGGTGAGAATGATATGAGTTGTTACTTAATATATTCTAATAATTGGTAGCCTTTTAAATGGGAGCTACATTACTCGTCGGTGTAGTACTACTCAATGAAAGAGACCATAAATGTCAACTAGTGTTCGTCGGTTTATATTTTAACTGTACTGAGTGTGTATTCAGATACTGAATGATGTAAGTAGGTCGTTGTATCAAATGATCGCTGCACTGAGTAGAGTCAGGAAACTGTTCTGATTGTAGTGCAAGGTGAATGTCGACCAAAGTAGAGCATTGTAAGTATTCACTTTTAGATGGAATAGTGTTGACGAATCCAGAGTTTAATAACATTGTATTTACTGCAGGCGTCGAATATGCCGATTCCTATTCAGAGTGACCAATTCTTGACTGGTCATCACGAACAGTACTCATAAATAGATTACATTTGGTTATTTGTCATTAGTATACAGAGTTCTTCTATTTCTGATTTGTACTTCAGGACTCTTTCACCAGACACCAACCATTGTGGGATAGTACACGTGGAAAATCTGGATCGAAATTCCTAGTCACGTATAACCGACAATTTGTGGCTAAGACAATCAGTTCAGAAGAAGTTGAACAAATGCATCAAATGTTAGAAGAATACTATTCTGTAAGTATTTGCTATACTAACTGGAGAGTGGATTATTTGGTTGGTATTTAATCTGATACAACAGTGAAGCACTGGTTTTGGTCGCCGGATGTTACTATGTTGGGATGAGATAGTGCATCCAGTTAAAAGTTGAACAAACTACTGTTAGCGGAATCAATGTTAGAGTGTGTGTTATCATCAGTTTTTATCATCATCATTAGTGATTTGTGATGATCTGTAGAAGTCAATTAACTAGTAGTAAGGCGATAGGAAGTCAGTGTTACGTTATGTGATAGAAACCAATAGTTACTGACTGATTGGTGTTAGTTTTCAACATATTCTCCTACTGTCGACCCACTTAGCATGAGCACGTTCATTTTGGAAGATTTACAAAATTCATTGATCAGTTACTTATTGAGTTGATTAAGTATTATAAACTGTCTGCCAAAGGATTCAACTACGAGATGATCATCCGTTGGATTCTTGCAGAGGGAGATTATTGTGCAATTTTATCTGTGAATGGTTGACCATAAATTTTATTGTCTAGTTACATTTCTGTTATTCCAATGTTTACAGTGTCATGAGATGATCGGATCCTTCCTTGTTCCAGTATTTCCCACCTACGTTGGTGCATTATACTTTTACCATATTTTAATGAATACAGAAGTTGTTGTGAAAGCAAACTTCAGCTGTACACACCTTACACCAGATGTGCAGATAATGAGTATCATAGATAGCTTAGAAACTCTTTGAGCTTATATTAGTTGTGTTGTGTGTGGGAATTGCTAGTGTTGCCAAAGCGAATGTCTATTTATAGTCAACTATTGTTTGTTGATGATGAAGGCAAGTAGTGAAGCATTCGTTTGATTCCTTTGTCTAACTAATTTGATTGTTTCCTTGAAGTAAGTCGGTACAGTGTAGCAAGATGAGGTTTGTAGATGTTTGAAAGACAAATTCGATTAAAGTGTGATTTTTATTTGTCTTGTCAATCGATCTCAGTGATGAATGTTTTAATTAAAAGTGGTTGTCTGTACTTGCAGAAACGAGAGGAAATGTGAGTTGCTGAGAGTGATTTATTGATTTATTTATTTGAAGACATAAATATTGGCACAAAGACGCTTGATTTGTGTGTGGACTGTGATACTGCCTGGGTGCCCAGACCGAAGCAGGTGGTTTTCTTAGGAGAGCACACCCGGAGCCTTTGACCTAAAGGTCTGAACCGCAAGGCAGTGAAGCGACCTAAGGAGATGCAGTCCCGTGGTAGCTGATGACCAACAATAGGTTCACACGTCATTTGTTCAATCAGGATCCTGAATCCCACATGCACCATTGGTTTGGGATCGAGTTAAAGCGCCGGACATTCACTATTCGTCCTCTCATTTTCGTAAACAACACCCCCGCCACGAGAAGGCAGTTAGTAGGACTTCGTTGGTAGTGGTTGTATGCACATGGCCATGTGAGAGCATTTTGAGAGGTATAGCTTACTCTACCTATCCTCGGCCATACCAGGGCATTCGGGGGTTTATGCTTGTACTTATCCTACTTCTACACAATCTACTAATCGTATTGACGTAGGGATCGAATAGGTAACAAGCGTGTCAGTCATTGAGTTGTACACAACGTAAAAGCTGACACACTTGTGCATTGGTTCCAGTCGTCACAGTCGGAGCGAGACATTTTCATATTTACTTCCTGGAACTGTCGGTGTAGTTTAATTTGATGAGTAAAGGCTGTCAGTAAATGTTGCTCGTAATTCATCACAAAACGCTATTGCTATTGAGTTGTACCAAACAGATGGTTCCAGTGTGCATCGAAAAAGACACTTGCTTTTGCAGTAATGTCAGAATGTCTAACAATTAAATGTTGAACTGGTGTTGTTGTTAGTGTGATTCGAATTTTGATTATCGTCTGTTATTGACATGCCGCCTGATTGATTGTCATCTTTTAATGTGTCTCTCTTTCTTGTAGTATATTGTCAAAGGACACGGTCAAACACTGCTTCCTCAATTTCTTGGACTTTATCGACTTACAGTGAATGATCAGGAGTCGTATATATTAGTAATGAGGAATGTGTTCAGCCCAAGACTTGCGATTCACAAGAAATATGATTTGAAGGTAACGATCTGTTGATTATTAGTTAGTTGTGATTGATTTTGTGTGTATGAATTTTTTAAATGTGAATGAGTAAGTTTGACATAGTGAGGATGTATGTATGGCTTTGTGTAGTTTACTCTAATAGGTGCAGAGTTATTTGTCTTTGTGTGCTTTCCGCATTTTCACCTGTAGAATATTCTGTGTTCAAGTCATCATGTGAAACGTTCTGTAAGTATTCATTCGTTCTTCGCTCATGGGTCGACTCAATTGTCGAGTTCCAAGATCAACATTGACAATGCTGTGACAGTTTTAGACAAGGAGCATAAACGTCGTCTACGGATTAAAAAGCATTCGTTTCAAAGTACCACAGGTGTATGTCATGTTATTGTAACTTAACACATGCATCAACCTGCTCACCTTTTGATTTGTTTCCTTTCTAATACCCCGATGGTGTGAAGTGTGTTGTTCTCTTATGCTTAGCTTTCTATTGCTACTCACACTGAACTAACCAAAATCCTTGTGTATGTGTTCGACTGATTGGGTGTGTAACGGAATAGGAAAAGCAGCTTAGTTGTCAGTGTCCTGTAGATTCCGAAGTTATTATTCACATGCACTTGAGATTTTTCAGTGTGTTTGGATTAGTGAATAACGTATCAGTTACTGACTATTAACACTCTTTTTAGTGAGCGTATTTATTTTCCTTGTGATTGTTACACAGGACTACGACGAAGTGTAGATACTTTTAACACTTTATTTTCTATTTGTGCACACTTACAACGTTTCATGAGTGTTTTATGATTCACTTAACGCCAACCAAGTGGTTGTTTGCGTTCGTTGATTTTATTCGGTGAGTATACCAGTCGTACTTAGAAGGGCGAATACATTAGACAACTAACAGACTAACCAATGGACTGACTGACTAGACAATTAATCTAGATAGGTTGTAAATAAGTAAGCAGTTGTTAAGTGGCAAAGCAGCATAAATCCTGTTATGTTTTTGGATCCTTGTTTCATAAATAATTGTGTAATTTTAACTTTGTCACGTAAGTAATTGAGAACTGTGAGTGTTTTTGTGTGCCTGTTGACTTACCACTGGTGATGACGTCTGTTGAGTTAGTGAGTATAATTTCTATATAACGCGATATAAATTTGCGATATTACTGATGAGACAGTGTGTAGTTGGAGGTCGGAGTGTTTTCCGAATCAAGTGTTGATCTCATAGGTGTCAGTTTGAAGATACGTAAATCAATCGAGCGGCAGGTATTTTCTATTATTTGCATACATTCACATGTTGCGATTGATATAGTTTGTGAAACTCAGTCACATGGAATAGGTTGAAATTTGTTTTACTTACTGCTCCAACTAGTATTGTTCATGTAAGTGGTGGTCACATAAACCGTGAGTGTAGACTTCTGTGTATGAGTTGGTGGAACAGTTATCAGTCGATAAAAAACAGACGTAGAATATAATGATAAAATAATCATGTTTTTGTGATGCTCATTAAACACTAGTCCAATCATGAAATCTTTCAAACTATGTTTGGATTCAATTCTGTTCACTTTCAGTGGGACTTGAAATAAGCAAACAAGTGGAGTGACCATAGGACCTTCAGTATCTCGGGATGTTGCTAATTTATTTATATCCCATATTGAGTTGGTTATTTTTGCCAGTACCATCAGACCACGCATCAGGCTCAGATATCTAGATGACACATTTGTTTTCGTTAAACAAATTCCCCTGAGAAATTTCTTTGAACTGATAAACACGTTCTCAGCAAACATCAAATTTACATTTGAAACGGAAGATGGACATAACGAATTACTGTTCTTAGGCTGTTTCGTTAAAGAAATCCTAATGGAAATCTAAATTTCACTGTATAAATGAAGGTCAAGATGGAGGACAAAGACAATGTAATCAACAGCTTACTATTAAAAACATATTAGAACGAAATTATCCATCTATAAGTGACAGTTTTGATGGAAACCTTCTGATTGAGATCATGAACCGATTGATGTTAGACCACCATTGAAAACCTGGAAGTACTGGACGGCCGTTTCGTCCTATTGTGGGACTCCTCAGCAGTGTGCATCCACGAAAGTTTTTGATTGGCACTGTGGATTCGCCTTATCGCCAAGGTGCGATTGAAGAATTACAAATGATCTTGAAAACATAGAATCGAAGCTTTCTATGAAAAAATCAACAGCCAATACTCCACGAAACTCTTAAATTGGAATGAAAGATGAGACTCCGTTTACATCCAGACAAGATCGTGTTGTGTTGATGTGATGCGTTCTATATTGGAGAGTCTTCTTGTGTGATCTTGACTCTTGTCAAGGAACACCTAAGCCACATGAAAGACCTAATAATCCTGTAGGGATAGAGAACTTGGAAATTATATCGTGAATAGCAGAACATGTTATTTCTAAAAATCACCGAATCGATATTAAAAATATCAAGATAATGTAGGAAGGTTTTTCCAGCTCTAGAGTGGAGATTAGTTGAAACATTGCATATGATACTAAATCCCTCTTCCTTCAATAGGAAAAACGGCTTGACCATGCATCCAGCCTGGAATTTTTCTTCAAATAACCACATTTAACTCTATTCATTTCCCACACCATCCACACACACACACAGCTGAAATGCTAACTCTACTCCTTCATAGGACAAATTACATATTTTATATACCCACCATCATGCACACAAATAAACACCGTGTTGTCTCATACGGAATCACCTTGACCAAAAATAACATGACATTGACACGTTCAGACCTACCTTGATTTTGATTATACCAAAAGTATTCTGCTTTGTTTCCTTTATACAATTTAAAATTGTGTTGATTTAATTCTGTTACTTTAAAGAGGTGATTTACAATTAGTCAAGAAACGTTGGAAATCCAGAATTCCGTTCATTGGGATATCACAAATACATAACTATTGTATTGTTATCATTATTGTCAGCTTTCTACTCAATGCTCATTTTGTTTGAAACTATCAAGTCCAACCTTGGTATTGATACCCATAGACGTAGAATGTGCTTTTTTCATTCACCTCTCTTCTGACTTACTCCTCTTACTACCCTCATGACTCCACTTCTTTAACTTGTAGAGATCATGTGGATGCTTTACTGGGATTTGATTACTTTATGATGCGGTTGAATAAGTTTTGTGTTGCTGTTTTTAAATATTTAACACTTGACACTTCAAACCACTTTTTGGCTGCAAGTCTAGCTGACCAAGTTCTGGAAAGTGATCACAGTTGTGAGGATATTAAACATTGGTTAAACTTGTGTGCAACGGGTTTTCTGTTTGGCCTTCAACCATTAGATCTCAGTTATAAATCCTGTTCTACGTTGACTATGCTATCCAGATGTTAGTTTTTACTGTTATACAGTGAGTTTGACTTCGAGACAAACATACAGACACGTTGTACCGGTTAGAGGTGAATTGGACGCATTGTTGAGACAAATTTCATATTTCCATATGGTTTGCTTATTTCAATATTCTGGCAAACGGTAACAGATATGTTTTTAATGAAGACCTATCGATCGTATTTTCACAAGGTTACCTTCCTTGTGTAGATAATTCTGCTTTTGGTGAAAACTTTCAAGTAATAATTAGTTTGATTCGTATGTAACTTCTCATGGACGTAGGTGCTAACTACTGTTTTTGTCTCTGTAGTGGTAATCATTCACCTATCTCGACTATTGTTTTTGGACTGTACTCATCATCTAACGAGTGTCGTTTTGCCTAGTGTTGCCCAACAACTTGTTGAGTTAATCGTCCATACACTGTATCCTTATCCTCGTAATTAGGGCTCAGCTGTGGATCGTGAAGCCAACGAAAAGGAGAAGGTGAGCTCACATCATTTTCTTTCTCTTCGTCATTATCATCGTTGTGTTCATGATCTTTTTCACTGTTGTGATGTTTCTGTCTCTGTGATATCAGTCAATTTCTGTGTTTGCATGCAATGTGTTTGTGCATTTGTTTTCAGTGTGTTAGGTAGATATGTTATTACTTGATTTCTCTGTTATGTGGTTATCAACACGAGACATTTGAAACACTTGTATACGCGTTGTAGTTGAATGTTTGCTGTGATAAACGCTTAGACATGGTGTCATGAAAACACTTTGTTTTTATCTATTCTACCTGGTAAGTATAGTGTACACATAGTTGTGGTGGTAGTTGGTATGATCGATATGCTATGATACCGAGGACCATAGTCTGATTATCTGTGTCAACTGTTTGTTCGTATTTGTGCGAAATATATTGAGAAGAACACCGTAGTTTCTTGATCCAGTGTTGATCTTCATCCTTACACTTATATTGTTGGTAATATCGATGACTGGAGATGTTATTAAATTGAATAGTCGGGTTTTGTATAGCATGACGAATCTATTCGAATGAAGGAATTAGTGTGAAATGCGATGTGGCAGACAATACCGAGCAGCGCATAGAATAGATGGGATTGACTTTTAGTCAAGGTGAGTTATTCACCTGACCGAGATCACCGTCTAAGTGTCCCTGTTTGGATCATTTCAAGTGGATATAAATACACATTGGTTGTGAGCATAAGTATTCTGCTTTTGCCAGTACAGATTTCCTTGCATTCACAGTCTACTTTATATGTATAGCTGGTTGACGAAGCGTCCACTAACCACTCAGTCGGATCGTAGCGCACAGTTGAATGGTGTAATGCGTATCTTATGAATTTCAAGTATTAAATAATACTTAGACAACTTGTTTATGAGTAGTAGTTGGTAAATTTGTATTATGGTAATTACCGCAGGAAATAATGTTTTCTTAAGTGTTGAGGGTGTCTGATTTGCTTGGTGCTATAAACCTAACCACATAACTTCTTACTCACACTCCAAGCAAAGGCCAATCAGAAACACTGTTTAGACGTGAGCAAACTACATATAATGACGAATACAGAGACTAGGAAATGTGCAGATTGTAGTACGGATGTTTCTGTCTGACTGTCTATAATTGTTAACTAATTGCCATTCACCTTCTCCAATACGATGTAATTGTACAATTTGAAATTAAGCATTATCAGATTATATTGTTAAATGTATGTGAAATAGAATGTTTCTTGGCATGTGACATTACTTTGCTTGTTATAGGTCTTGAAGTTTTATCCACCAAGAAAATACCTTATGATGTCGGAGCCTGTGTCTGACAGTGTAGTATTGTACAATGAAGATATTGTATGTGATTCCTATTTTCAGACTGCTCGAAGTCTACTGACTGGATAGTTGGTTAAAAATTGTTAGAGGAGTTTTCATCAATAGCTTTTCTACTATCACGTGTCATTCTCGGGACTGAATGTAAGGTAGTCATTTTCTGAACTAAGATTGACCTTATAGAAACGAGGTTTTATCTAAGGGCTGCATGGTTTTGTGAACACATGAAGCAATGAAATGATGATGCAAGATGTCTACGATCTGTTGCGTAGTTCGTCTTTAATGTTCTACTGTATAGTCGGTACATTCTAGAATTATCGATTGCATAGTATTAGGTCTTATTCATATTGATCAATAACAATTGAATGTGTAACAACTAAAATGAGTATGATGTGAAATGAGTTTGTACAGATAGAATATTTTCTATGGATGTGTTTATATGTATGTGTGGCTTTGTTAAGGACGTGAAACATTCCTTCGAATTGTTGCAGAGTTTAACATTCATAATGTTCTAGAATTGTTGCATGGTTAATGTCATAAGTCCACATATAAGTATATATTTATGCGCAGAAAATGAAAGTGAGAATTAAAATAGAACTACTGATGGTTTATAGGAATTCATTTTATTGACCACAACCATGTTTCAGTAAAACACTGTGGTCATGCATCTTGAGTATTACCTAAGGGTACTGTCCGACTCTCGAGAATGCAGTGGGTTTAGTTGGAAGATGGCATTATCTTGTGGACTAGTAAGTCGGATGTTTAGTTGGTACAGTTCGGATGTGGTAGACGTAGTCATGGTTCATTGAAAAACTAACGAGTAGTGAGGACAAGATGGTTAGTATAAGAATTTCCCTATTAAAATTATAGTGATATAAACGGGATCATGTCAACGTAGTTGTGTGAGCTCTTACTAGACCGTTTGTTTGGAGGCTCAAGCCAGCCATTAATTTACTGTTTACACGAAAGTGAAACACAGAATCGCGTCGATGTCTATTATGAAGTAAAGACGATTTGCTCAGTGATGACTCGTCAGTCATAAACACTATCTGTTGTCTAAGGTTGTTGTGTGTGGCTAGTGTCACATGATTTTGCCACTCATTCAACTGGTCGATTACATTTCTTGTTACTCTTGTTAGATGAATTCAGTTGAGCCAGTTGTATAAAACGGGTGACAAGTAGTTGCAACTTATGATTGGCACTAATTATCATCGCTATCATCATGTTGGCTTGTAGTAATCTTATCCGCCAACTGTCGGTATTATTGCCACAATGGTCATAAGTACATTGAATTTATTTATCTCCTACTTACAATAACGGTATTTGCGGTGCTGCATTTTTATTGTACAAAGCTTCGTGTGAATATATGATTGTTGTACATAATATCACTCTTTCACTGTACATGCCGTATTGTTATGTACATCTTTCTCTGACTATAGTTGAATAACGTTTTATGTTGTTGTTGTTGTTGTTGTTGTGTACTTTGTAACATTTGTGCACCACCTGTTTCTTCCTTAACACAATTGTTCCCCTCCTTGTGTCGCTTCATTGCAACATGCTCGTGTGTTTGGATTTGTGCATTTAAACAAAAATATTAGTATTTTCTCTCTTTTAATATATCACCATTGTGAATGATTATCACGTGTATTGAATTTAATTTTGTTTCTGGTTTTTGTTTTTGTGATACCAATTATTTCGTTCACTGATTGAGTGTAAACAAAGTAGAAATGTACAAATTACCAGTAAAATCTAATTGTTGAATTTGTATAATGAAGCATAGAATGTATCCTGTTTTGGCACCATTATTGAAAGTGGTAAATATTATGTTCAGGTGACTGGGTTGTCGTTTCTTGTTGTAGACGACAGAGAGGAAACGCAGTACTTTCACTTGATGTGGAATTGCGAATCTTTTCCTCTTAATCGTTTTGCCGAAAGGAGAGACTTCTTAACGATGATACTGTGCGTACTCTATTATCATTATTTAATGTCAGTCGGTCCTTGTGGAACGTCGAACTGGTTTGACTTTGTTACTGGAAGTACTTGATAATTAGAAATGAATTTGGGCATATAATCTGCGTTCGAGCTCATCACCACGGTGTACATGTCACACAAGATGGTGTCTTAGTGTTTCATTTGATGATGTGTAGTTTTTTATGGATTGAGAAGAGTTGAGGAGGATAATCGACAACTTTTGGAAAGTTAGTATTGATACCGACTGAGTAATCTGTGGAGATGTGGATATTGGTTGAGTTTGTTGGCATCTATTGAAGACGAGATGTGTCATTGTTTGAAGGCTTCTCTACTGTAAGTGTGAGTGTCAAACTTATTGTTAGGGGTTGATTAACATTCATTCGTGATCCAAATATTTCTTTAAACAAACGGGTCAATGTTCGTCATAGTTTTTGAATTCCACTGTTACCAACCATTCCAGATGGTGGTTCGGATGAAGTAGCTTCTAAGACATAATTCTTCATGGGGGAGGGATCTAGAATACAACAGGACTCGTGTGATTGTATGGTATCATCATGGGATTCTCACTTTCCACCTATTGTGGTCTGTAAATCAACACATTTTTATGTCCTGATGAGCGAACCCCTGAATGTCGTGTGTGCTAGCCTAGGCGTGGGAACCGTTCTTAGTAGATTTCTGTTCAAACAATCCACCATTGTTCAGCCACCACTTTGGTGTTTACTAACTGTGAGAGTTGATACTTGTTGTGGAAAGTGTTAGCAGTTGATTTGGAGGCAGTTCAACTTTCACTGACCGTCGATATTTCACTCTTCAGTATTTTCACATATTGTCAACTATGGAAGAGTTGTAGTCTCGTTTGACATGAAGCACTGGGATGCGTGTAAGTTACCGATGTTTGCAAGTTCGTAGGTTTTCACTTTAACGCTAAGAAAAGTTTCGTTTGATCAGGAGAGTAATAAGTGGATTAGCTCCACCAGTCGTGTGTGTATGTGTTTGCGTAATCACTCTGACTACTAAGACTAAATGATCGGAGTAAGTGTGAATCACTCATACCTTGACTTGTCTCACTTCATTGTGTATTAATTGTTCTGTGTTTTTATGTTTATTTTTGTTACTATTTGTATAGTCGAAGCCCTTGCCAACACTGAAAGATGCAGATTTTCTAACAGATTTGTGCAAAATGCATATTGGTGAAGAGTCTAAAAAGAAGATGTTAAGTACTCTGGAATGTGATATACAAGTAGGTGATTGCTTGTTTGCTTGACTGATTGATTGGTTGGTTGGTTGGTTGAGTGCATGGTGCATGTGTTTTAGCATTATGTTGTCGGTTTTGTGTAGATTGATTTCTAAAATATGTGACAAATTTTGGAAGGTATCTTACAGTTACATTCTGTGTATACTGCCAGTTGGAAATGAGGTGAAATTGTGAAATGAATGAGTAGGACCATTGGCTTTCTGTCTGTTGGTCTTCTGTTGGAAAGTGTATAGAGTTTGTGGTTGGTAGTGGTGTGACAGTTCCACATTTAAATGGTTACTTTCGATAAGACAAGACCACATGTAGTGCTTGTGTACTCTTAAAGTAGTCATGTCATTGGTACTTCAGAAGGAATCGAAATTTCACAATGTTAAGAATATGTTTTACGTTATTCTTGACAATGAATTCCACACTTGGATGCACTTTCCTACAATCGACAGTGCCATCTTCATCACCATTTCTAATAATCGTCATCATCATGATTATAGTTATTCCTCTCATTTTCATGTGATTAGTTGATTTTACTGTGTCATAATTGTGACATTTTCTTCTTCAGTGTTGTTTGATGGGAGTTTCCTATTGAGGATAGTTGCAGTTATTGTGATTCGAGAGTACAGTATGCTGCTTATCGTTATGTGTTATTATTAATCCATAGTATGGTGATATTTGTCGTTTGTAAAAGATTTGACCGTCAGATAAACCATTGACTTCGTACATAACCCTGACGAGATTTACTTAGTCGATTTCATATCACTTAATGCAGTAGGAGAGACGAGATGTTTGTGTCAGTGTGTGCGAATCTCGTGAGCATGTTCGTATTCACAGTGCATATTGAGTATGATTGTGAGCAGTGGTGAGTGAGTAGTGAAAGCCTTAAAGATGAAAAAGACATCGTCGATAGGTAACAGTAGATAACTGTTCAAAGTATTATAAATCCGTTTATTAGTGAGATTATCTCTGGAAAAGTTGTGATTACTATTGACTCTTCGTGCAGGAGATCGGATCGATTGACAGAACACTTTAGGGAACATTTCAACTGGCCTTTAGTTATGCTTGTGACAATCACAAAGGAACCAGTTTAACTAATATAGTGTCCAAAATGTTAGCGTTAATAGTTCTTCGAGACGTAACTTGGGCTCGTGAAGAGCAAGTTCGAGATAACGTGTCTAATTTCACACTTGGATGTGAATGTATAGAACAAAACTATCACTCTCCGACAGGTTTTGGATTATATACATACTTTTTTACGTCTAGATGTAGTTGTATTCCTTGACTGGTTGTTGAGTGGTTGATTTTCCACCAAGGGATTCTTTTGTTGACTCAGAATAAGCGGATGGTATAGTTGTGTTTGGTGAAGACGTTGACAGAATGCAGAGTCTTGTAACCATTTTAAGAAACAATGAAAGGATACATGAGATGTCTACCTTCAAATGCTGAACGTTGCATCAGTGCCTGAATCAATGATTGGGGTTGAGGTAGTTGAATGTATCGACCACTTGACTTATCTTAGAAGTGCCACCAGTTTTTTGGTCTGGTGTGTGACGAAGTCTCTACACGGATTGAGAAAACTGGACCGGCTTTTGTCAACTTGGTTAACTTGTGGCACAAGTGGGATATCCGTCTGCTAAACAGAGTATGTGTTTGCTGCGCAGCATTTTGCTCCGTTCGACTTTACGGACGTGAAATACGACTATTGAGAATAGAGAGTATTCTTAGGTTCCTAGTATTTGTTTGTAGGCATCTTGGAAGCATTGCTGGTGTGTTTTGGGAGAACCGAGTAAGCAATGCCTGTGTTAAGAATATGGTACTAGGTAAAGATGGCGACCGAACTTTGCGTTAGCTTTTTTCATCGACTGAGGTGGTTGGGACATGTGTTACGTGTGTGTTCAACCACCACCGATCTTAACGGATAATGTTGTGTGGTGTAGGAATTGTATGGAAGAAAGTTAGAGGTCGACAAACAAAACATGGCATTAGTCCATAAAGTTGTTAACAATTGGACTGAGCCATGTGAATGGGTGTAGACTTGCTGGTTGTGGTTCGCGTGATTATTGTAACCAATGGTCAGATACTTTGAATGACATGGCTGGAAATCGTTTGCGATGTCCCAGGTTCATCTACTGTTTGTCTCTTCCTGAAAGTCTGAGCTTTTGAGTTCCTCATATCTTTTTTGTGTCTTCTAATTGTCAGTTAATTTGCTCCCATTGTTCTGTTCTTCTTTTTATTACATCGAAAGGTGAAAATGAACTTGACCTTTTATTTTCTACTCTGTCTTTTTTCGCTTATTTTCGCTAATGAAGTGTACATAGTTTTATCAATATGATTTCAGTGAGACCTTGAAAAGTTCGCTTCTCTCCTTCTTATTGTTGTGTTTGTTTGTGTTTCCGCAATTCCTATGCTGATCTCGGCATGCATCACATGAAAGAAGCATGTGACGTGGTAACACTACTAGGAGCACTGTTTGGTTGTAACACATGGTGCGATGTGTTACAACTGTCTACGCCTACACTTTCAATCTTCATTACTAACGTATGAATTATTGAAGTTGTGAATAGCGCATATCTACATTGTGTTCAGTGTTTTTGTACCGTTGTAATTTACATTTAATGTGAGCTGGATATTTGTATGTCTTATGCTGCGTCGTGAAACAGTTGAGGTGTCTTGACATTTTATTTCGTTCTAAATCGTGTTTATTATACGGCGTAACAGTTTGATTGCACTCATTGATCATCTGAGGTTTCACAACCATTACTATTATTACTGTAATGAATACCAATATGTGTGTTGCCACAATCTGTGCATATATGTTCAGTGGTCAAGATCTCTTTGAGTAGAGAGGTGTACGATGCATCAGAACGGGAGGTGATCGGAATCGTCCAATTAATATTAGGATTGATTTCATCCTGAGTGTCTCCTACCATTTGTGTGTATGTGTGTGTGATTTGTATGAGATCGGTGTAGCATATTCTGATACACCTTGTTACACGTGGATATCTAGAACGTTGCTAATAACAGCTATGCTACGTTGGTTTGCTATGTTGTAATGTGAACCCGTTTAAAACTCAACCGAATAGCATATAAAATGCTAGCCTCAATAATTATCGGGCGCCTAACAAATACTCGTGAAGTGCAAACACGAGAAAACCAGACTGACTTGAGATTTGGTCGTGAGTGTATCGACCACATACTAACCATTTGTCGGGTCTTAGAACACAGACATGCTTATCGGCGTCCGGGAATGGTGGTCTTTCTTGACTTGAATGCAGCATTTGATTCTGTAGACCGAGAGATTCTGTGCTAGTTTCCGTCATTGAATGATGTACCTCAGAAGTACATAAACCTTAAGAAAGCTCTTTAGTCGAACACCACCACTTGAGTCAGAGCTTGTGGCGAACTGTTATCTGACTTTGCAACATCAAGTGGTGTCCGTCTCCATTTTTATTCAACCTTATCATAGATCTACTGATGGATGTGGCGCATGTCTATTTGGTGCCTCCTTGTACCAAAGTTTATGTGTTTAAATAAATAAATGAAGAAGACAAGATATCCATCTATCAATTAAAGGACAAGTATACTGTTCATCAGTTCGTTCTGTTTTAATCTACGGCTGTGAAACTTAGCCATTGAGGGTAGAGGATATTCGTAAGCCACTAGTATTTGATCATTTTGTTGTTTATTGCAACCGCACAGATTATTGTATGTTGATTGACGATGATGAGTGCTGTAAGAGAATGTGTTCTGATAATAAATTGACAGTAGTTTATCATTGAGTTGGTAATAAACAGTTTTTTCCATAATCTTGTTTTGGTAACTAATTGTGGCTTTTCATTATTGCTCGAAATATGAATGAGCAACGATTGTATTTGAACGCTGATCAGTGTTGTATCATTAGTGCATTGTATATTATGAAATGATATCTGAGTAGCAAGTGTCGAACGACTGTTTGGTGTCACACTGAATACGAGTTGGTTGAATAGTTAATCAATGTACTCAGTGAAGGAATTGACATGATGTGCATTTGATTGTTGATGTCTTCCTCCCATTTGTGGTAGACATTCGACACGAATGTATTGAATTACTTAGTGATGCATGATGTTGTGATTGTGTTTGTTTGTTTGTTTCTCTTTTGTCTCGTGACAGTTCCTACAGGAAAACAATTTGATCGACTATAGCCTTCTTATTGGTGTGCATAATCCTGAGATTGCACTGGCTAGTTCAATTGAGGATGCTGGTGATGACGGTGAAGGGACTGGTGGTGTGGGCG
Organism: Schistosoma spindalis; assembly: GCA_946903255.1. Classification (NCBI taxonomy): domain Eukaryota; kingdom Metazoa; phylum Platyhelminthes; class Trematoda; order Strigeidida; family Schistosomatidae; genus Schistosoma; species Schistosoma spindalis. Next base: position 35,187,833 of record OX336417.1, on the reverse strand, counting down.
TTGGTGGTAGTGGTGGTGGTGTGTTGGAGCCTAACAGTCGAGGCTTCGATGACAGGATGGTGTCTGCAGGTGACGGTCTGGGAACGCTTAGTTCACAATGGCAATGTGGTCGTTTGTCTATGGCTAGGTCGAGTATTGTGCTTGGTCTGAGCTCGTCAGCAGCTGCCGAAGCTGCTAGTTGTGGTGTTGGTGGTGTCGGGGTTGGTGTTGGTGTTGGTGTTGTTACTGGGAATGCGAGCACAGGTGATGATGACGATGAAGAGGAGGACGGGATCAGTATACCAGAGAACAATACACAAGTCCCTACAAGTAGGTGTGATATTGTTATTGTTGTGTTATTCCATTTGTTGTTAGAGAGTTCAATTTGACTGACTACTCTATCTTAGCATTAATTAACGTAATAATTGTAATTGGATTTCATCGACTGACTGACTAACTGACTGACTGACAGGTTTGTGTGAATAAGATTGTGCATGTATGATGACCTGGATGTGTTGTGCGTTGATGTATTATTCGTACGGTAATTTGTATCTTGTTCCACTTTTGATGATTTCAAGTGGCCTTGATGTCAACCTAAGTGTAGCGAGTGCGTACTACGATGCCTGACATTGGAAGGAAGGACGAAAGTTAGATAGATAGATAGATAGACAGAGTGGTAGGTGAACGAAGTGATGAGATTGTTTGATTGGATTGATATGAATGCATGGATGTGAGGTGATGTACTGTGTGTCGATGAATAGTTGATGGGATTGTGCACCACGTGAATGGGCTGGTGTTTGCTTGATTGTATGAGAATTGTGCGGAAAGAATTGAAGATAGACGAAGATGCAGTTCAATAGTTGATTTGACTTTCTCTGTATACCTTCTGTGTGTTGTTCGTTTCAGGTGAATTGACCCCACCCGATAGTCCACCTGGTGCAGAATGTCTACCTCAATTATTCTCAGGTGAATTGCATCCTACTTTAGAACATTATGGAATCAAAAGTTCAATTGGTAAGAGGATATTTTGTGTTTGTATTTTTGCAATGAAATACAAGATGTTTAAAGTTTTATGTGTGTGTTTGTGTGTATGTGTGGAGCATTAATTCTCGTTTCTACAAACCGTATGTGTCAAATGTGAACATTTTCAGTGAGAGTGGCTGTATCGGTATGGTGTGAGGTAGAAATCGACGGTTTTTTTTTGTTTTGATTAACCTGACAACATATTTGTGCATTGATATTTGAAGAACTAAAGTGAGAAACAGACCTCGTAGTTGGATTTTGAGTTGGTGCTTTTAGTGTAATGACGGTGCAACCGACCTGTTTGGAATGGGGGAGTGAGTGCTAGTGGAACAGTTGTCCGAACCAACACAGTTCGATTGAGTCATCACAGTAAGGAAACATGGCCATCATATTGAGGTATCAGTTATGGTCGGTTAGTGTTGTAAAAGGGGAATAGATGAGACATGTGCAGCATCGAGACTGCTTCGTGCACTCCTTAAAGTCCAGTGTAAAATAGGTAGACACGAGGACATTCTAGGTGTAGACTATTCAGTGTTTTGCCATGTGTATTTATCCGATTGTTCTGTGAGATTTGTGTTTATCATAACAGTTTGTTGTTTGTTGTTGAATAATTGTGCACATGCACACGGTACATGGAATTCGTTTGAATGACTGATGTTTGAGTGAAGTGCGTGAACGACAGACATTGTTTCAATAGTAAAGATTTGTGATATATATGTATTGATGAAACATGTTGCTACTCATATGGATTATGTTGTTGTGTTATCTTGTTTTTCTTGTTGTTTGACAGATTCTCCTCATCCACTGATCTATTTTGTGGCTATTATCGACATACTAACTCGTTATGGAATGCGTAAACGTACAGCGCAAACGTACAAAACAGTGAAACATGGTGCTGATGGTGGTTCTGTGAAACCGGAATTCTACGGTCGTCGTCTATTGGAATTTGTTGAACAGTGCATTGACTGAGCGGAATGAGAAGTCTTAGTTGACCTCTGTCCGAATGTACGCATCGTTCCCTCTCTCTCTCTCTCGTTCGCTCGCTCTCATTCTATCTATCAATTTGTCTATCTATCTAACTGTGTATGTATGTTGTTTGCTGTATTGAGTTCCTATGTGTTTGTATATAATGCGTGCATATGCAACTATTCAACTATCTATCTGTACACATAGGCCGCTAAAGCATGCATACACACATACATACATGCATTTATATATGGGCACAAACACGTAGGCACTCACACTCACATATATTATGGATAAACAAACGGGCATGGACGTGTTGCCCGTTATGGTTCCACTGTCGAGGAATTGTGATCAGAAACCTTCTTTCTTTTGTTTTGCTGCATTTTTATTTTATCGAGTATTTATTTCTCTTTTGTTGACTACATTTTGGACACTTTCAAGTGTTCAGCGTGCATGTGACTGACTTTTCATTGATTAGATTGTTTATTTGAAGAATACTGACTGTGATGTTGGCATAGTTGCTGAAGGTGGAATGATGTTGGATGTGAGATGATATAGTTAAATGAGAGTGGTGACTAATTGTAAGCAATGTGATTGTGTTTATTACTTGATAATTTAGTCTCATGAAAATGAATAGTGAATAATACATTGATGTTGTTATATGTTGAGATTATCGGATTTTAGATTGACAGTTATCGGTTTAAGAATATTAGATGATATGACAATATTGTCTGATTATTGATTCTTTTCTATTTAATAATTTTTCGTAGTTTAGTGTTTGAATGGTGCTTATTTCCTGTGAATTATTCTTTGCATTAATAATTGTATAAAATGTGTAATGAATAAGATTGTTCTACAGCGTTCTATACTAATTGAAACAGAAATTATGACAGTGTGACATTTGAAACATTAACTACTATGTACTAAGCAATAAATATAGAATGAATCAATTATACTGTAAGGAGTTTGGATTGATTTAGCAATCAGTTGGTATGTTAATAATTGTTCAATTAGTTCTTCTAGACCAATTTAATTTTTAATGAGTTCAATAAATACCCAGACTCTCACATACATATAGAAAGTGTGCCAGGATTGAAAGTGATAATGAATTATTTGATTTAGTACAAGTTAATTAGTAGTTTGATTGAAAATAACGTATTTGACTCTCACATGATTTTTCTACTTTGAAGCAGTTCAAACAAGAATGGACTTGCTTAGATGTTTGCTATGAGTAAACAATATTTTCAGTCAGATTGAATGGTATCCATGATGTTAATACCAAAATATTCTAAATGATGCGTAAATCAATGGAGGTTATCTAGTTATCTGAGACGTGAAACTGGTATCTACAAAATGAATTAGGAACTCAATAAACTTGAATAAAACACAATTTTCCTTTCGAATAGTTAGATTACGACTATTAGCGTAATCCGCGATATATGTTCGGTCTGACTTCGGGCTGGTCAGGTGTAGGTGTGTCCGCTACACCGCACGATTGATTTTCACATTGAAGCTGAAATTTAGCGTCTTTTTAAAAAGAATGAATCGTCCACTTCACTTAGGTTATTCACAAACCTATTCAGAATATCATTTCTCATTATTATGATTGTATGATGTCATGTCCCAATTCCATATTGAAAATGTCTTCGAACTGTGGTTATTATGCACAAATCAAAACTCATAGGAATGGTCAAATGTAAGTTGAATTATTCAATGAGACTAATAACAGTTCACGAGACCTGATTACTCACCCCAAACAAATTAATGTCAAATGACCAGATATGTATCCAATAGCGATGTCGTGTCCAAATTTCATGTTGAAAATGTCTTCCATCTTGCACAAGGTAGTTAATATGAATTGGATCAGTGTTAAGACGTGTTATAACTTGTGAGTCGAATGCTACTTGTTTATCCGGTCGTCACTGATTGTTATATCGGGAACACTTATACTCGAAACGAAGGGACCTCCACGATTCCCACGACTCTAAAGTAAGAACACAAAGACTAGTATAAGTGAAGATTTATTCATTCCAAAACACTATGACGACGATGAACTTAGTAGAAGAACACACTCATTCATATATTGATTGAACACCCATTTTGATTAAGAATTAGAATAAAATCACATATATGTAAAATACTCACAGTTATCACAAATCACATATAGAGCATAGTTCAGATCAATGGAATACAAAAATATCGTATATTATACAGGATAAAATATCATATGAGAAAAGAAAATAAATACTACGTTGCGTAATCATTACATTGAATCAAAACAGAAGTAATGTTGAATAAAACTCATGTTGAGTAAATCAATCGAATCTTGACTTTTCTTTCCATCATATCAAGACGACTGAGAAAATCCACAACTTCCACCAAGTTTGTCACACAAAACACCTGGTTATTTTTTCTGCCTACCTAGTGGTGAGTGCTACATGTTAAGGTATAGTTTTCACTAAAAAAATATCATTTCAACCTTCAGCTTCGGATATATTCGTGGTTTTCACTCACCATATCAAACGGTGCTACACCGGAGCTGTTCATGATGGACAATTGCTGATAAGTCAGTCTAAAATTCAAACGAATAAATGTGACTGATCAATGAACACTGAATATTGACCAAAGCCAACAAACTAATCGAAATATTTATATTCAGTTAAGAAAAGCCTTCAGCACATTAATTTCTGTATTGTTATGTCATTCTTTCGAATATCGGCTCAATACATGACCAAATTCTGTTTTTATCAAGGCAGTAAAATGACTTGTCTTTTATATACTATATTTCAGTGCTCGCTGACATGTATTAATTGAATTTTGATGAGAGACTAAATCATCTTTATTTCTTAATGATATATATTCGTGATTTTGCTCCAGTGATCACATGGTTACTCCGTTTTTGTTAAGAATGTTGAACTCTTACAAGAAGTCATAACCGTGAGTGCTTCTACCCTATTCAGGTTTTTACGAGACCTTAGCCTGTCTCTGATTGGTTGGCACCAATCTTTAGCTCGCTAAATTATATGTACCTGAAAGTCATAATTTAATCACTATATAAACTGAGTTTTATATTTTCCTGACTGAAGATCAAGTTTTTTCTACACTTTACACGCTTCATGTGTTAGCGGCCAATAGTTGAAGTATTATACGTCGATTACTGTTCTCGAGTCCGCACCAGAACCGTTTGCATTTAAATAGATCAGTCGTTCCTGAATTTCAAGTATTATAGGCCAAACAAAAACCTAAATATGATAATCGCTTTTAGAAATATTTAAGAGATTCGTACAAAGTAGGTCATAAAATAGATTTGAGTTGATTTAATTTGTGCGAGTTTGAATTATCCTGTTGTTGATATGTTGACTTAATGTTTCGACCGTGTACATACAAATGACGAGTTTCAAATCCGAAAAGACACTCATTCTAGCCACACTCCACCTACTCTGTAAGCTTAAGTTTGTGAAATACATTTTTGTTAACTGATAGCGTATAGTCAAACTAATGAATTTGAGTGATTTTCAGATAATGGCTCTTCGTTTTCTAATTTGCTCTACTCATATACTCGGACATTATGTCCTACTTTTTCAAAATTTTTTCATTTTTGTACGGAATTTATTGGTTCAGCCACTTGATGTTTAAGTCACAACAGATACTAATTCATTCAGTATAATTAGTACAGAGGGGGGTTTCTAGATTGTAGGATTTTCGGTTTAAACCACGAAGTAATCTTAGCCAGAGCACCACTGACAACTAGAAAGCACTAGACAACTGTCTAATCATAGTGTCGGACTCCTTGTCAGTGCACATCAACGGCCTTACCACATGAGACCGGATTCAGGATGTCCATTTTCGTGCTCAAATCCCTAATCTCCAGACCACTGAGCCGGCTACTCATATTGTATATCTCATAAATAAATCAATTCACGATATTCCACAACCATCTTCTTTCACACTGAAGTTACTTAAATTCTACTGTTTAGAAGTCCTCACTAGAACTTTAGGAATTCCATCTTGTAGCTAGTCATTAGTGAGCACATAATTATTATTAGTATTCAGTATAATTGTTAGATTGACAGATATTGTGTGGTGAAGATCTACTTGTTCAAAAGTTACATACTTAAATGTACGGAGCATCTATTTTCAAACTGCTCAAATATTAGTTAATTTTTGAACTAAATACTTATGGATACTAACCGTTTGTACTCACGTACTAATAATAATAGGATTACAAATTATTGCGATGCTAAGTACTGGAAAACTCAATCAAAGACACAACATTTACTGGTATATCTCTACCCTTGTCTATCCTTTGAAAAAAACGAATACATCAAAATGTGTGCATCTTATACATGATGAATAGGAAAAATAGTTATGGCAGATGTAAAGCTTACTCCATTGAAGACGAGTGAGAGGTGTTGACTATAACAAATTTTTATTTAGCTGAATAGTCCTGATGTGAACGTATGTTAAAGAGGGGCTTGTTGAATTATTGAACAACTGGTGTTGAGAATTTCTTATTGTAATAAATGTTATGGAATAAGCCTTCGACATGGTTAGCCATCAACTTCTTATAGGTAAACTCGCATCTTATGGGGTATAAAATCCTTTGCTAGCTTGGCTCGTTTCCTTTCTCAGCAATCGACATCAAATTGTTAAAACTAACTCTTCATTGTCTAACGCTGCCCCTGTTAGAAGTGGTGTAATACAAGGTAGTGTCTTAGGCCCTTTTCTCTTTTTAGTGTTTATCAATCATATTTGTGAAAGTTTTTGTGTGGGTAAGCCCATTCTATATGCAGATGATCATGAAGTAGTATATTCATTTTCTCCACATGAGCTGAAAAATATGCAAAATTGCATTAGCATGGAGCTTAACAAGATAGCACAGTGGTGCTTAAAATGGCAACTGGAGCCTTATACGGCTAAATGTGGATGGATATGTTTCGGTGATACATCACTCAACATAGACCTTACGATAAATGCAGAAGTGTTATCTAGGTTACATATAGTAGTAGACTTAGGTACTCCTACGACTTGTCGTTTAAAGAACAGATATTGAGACAGACCTCCAAGTCTCAACGTCTTATAGGTTGCATAACTCGAAAACTTTGTAACAATGAGTCACGTATTTTAATGTACAAAGTTTGTGTTCGACCACTTTTAGAATACTACACGTTTATTCGTAGTAGTGCGCTCATAAAGAATCTACCACAATCTATCCGTACGATAAAATCACTCACATTATTTGTTCGCTGCATCGATGCATGTTGCTCCCCTGAAAATGCATTGAATGTTCTAGCACCTGTAAGTATATCTCATTCCATAAGTGATATTATAGGAACTTTAAATGTTTAGCCATTTTTATTAGTGCATTCCCTAAACATAACCACCTACTTGCTGTCACTTCATGTTGACACCGTCCCTAGCAACTTGAACTAATTTGAATAATTTCTAACATCAACAGTATGTCACTGTGTCACATGACACATGCATTTTGGTAGATCTGATTGACATATTTTGGTAATTACTGCTTTGTTGTTCCGTGCTCTCTGTTTTCGTTTTAATTTCTCTAGTTGTAGATAATTATGATTAATTCGATCTGGCAGAGGAAATGACCTTAATTACACCGTTCATAAATCAACAGGCAGTCCATTTAAGAAAAATTACAAGTTCCCGGCTGATGCACTGTATCGCTGTAATACATGTACTACCTAAACAATTACTGAACTAGTATTCTTAAAACTTTCTTCTATCACATGTTTGTTCTCTACATCTAATGTTACTATTTATATTATCTCGATAAACCATATTCTTAATTTTAGAAGGGGTTTGATAGATATTATAGTAATTTTTTAAAGAATTGAGATCATGAGTCAATTGAAGCAAGATCACCATGGAAAACCTGGAAGCCGTAGACTGCCGCTTCTTTTTTTATTGTGAAACTCCTAAGTAGTTCTCATCCACGATTCTTCTTAATGTTTAGCTGGAGTATTTTTTTTTCTTCACTATTTACCATATTATTTAAACTTTTTTTCTTATCATTTATTCTTATTCTATATTAAAATGATATAGTAACTTTGATCAATGTACAATTTTATTAGGTTTATTATAATTGATTTATGATAGATTTAAATTTTTAAAAAAATTATATCACTAAGTCTATTCAAATTGTTTATTGATTAATTATATAAATTTATTCAAATTTTTATATAAAAATTTAATGTACGTTTAAATTTTATTTATATGTTTTGAAAAAATAAGAAAGAAAAAGTAAAACAAACGAAAGAATAAGAATAAAATTAAGGATTCATTAAAGTCATCAGAAGGGGTTTTGTGTAGATTTTTTTAGAAATTTCTATAGTTGAAATCATGAGTCAATTGGAGCTAGCCGATCATGGAAGACTTGAAAGCATTAGTCAACCAAGTCTGTTGTGAGATATCAACTCACTGAAAACAATGGTGTACGGTGGCACAACTTCATGAATTCATTAAAGTATTTAATTAATAATAAGCTTAATTGTTATAATATGTGATTAAATTTTCTTATTATTACATAATAAATAAGTTGAATATTGAATATAAAATGAAAGAGAAAAAATCAATAAATCAATTAGATTTTATTTTGAGATGAATTGATGTACATCTATGGATAGTTTATGTATTTATTTGAACATATAAATATTGTTACAAAGGGGTATCAAACAGATATGCGCCATACAAGTCACTTGATTTGTTTGTGGTCTGTGATACTGTCCGGTGTGCCCAGACCGAAGCAGTTGGTTTTCTTAGGATACCATACCCGGAGCATTTGATCTAAAGGTCTGGACCAGAAGACAGTGAAGCGACCTAAGGAGATGCAGTCCCATGGTAGCCGATGACCAACAATAGGTTCACACACTATTTGTTTCCTTAGAATACTGGAGCACATATACACTATTGGTTTGGAATGAAGGTTTTCCAACTTCCCTAGGTAGATCATTCATAACCATCAACACGGTTAAGGCGCCAGTCATACACTTTTCGTCTTCTCAATTTCGTAAATAACACCGACGCCACGAGAACGCAATGAGTAGGACTTTCCTGGTAGTGGTTGTATGCACGTGTCCATGTGAGAGCATTTCGAGAGGGAGAGTGGAATCTCCCTACCGTCGGTCGTACCAAGGCATTTGATGGCACATATATGGATAAATTGTAGACATTTTTTGGGAAAGTAATTTTTCAGAAAAATGCTACAATATTAGTAAGGTATTATTATTTGAGCTTTTCAGTTGACTGCATGATATATGATAACCACTTCTTAATAAATGGAAGAAAAATTCTCAGCTATACTGAAAGTGATAGAATTTACATATATATTTACCAAACGTATCAGTATAAAAATAAATAACTTGTCAATTAAACACAAACTGAGAGTTCTAAAATCAAACATAAAATAAGAATTTACAGTTTCCAAAATCAAGTTACATACTCTCATTGTTAAAAGGGATTGGATGTTTTAATTATTAACTCAAGAATTTGACTCATGTAATCAATAATATGAAGCATGAAAGAAGTTGAGTTCTCATTAACTTTCGGGCACTATGAATTTGTGCGCATGCTCTACTGTCAACGAAATCCTGCAGAAAATTTTCAAAGATTCATAGATGACGTATTCAGAGGTCTCAAATATTTGCACGAATGTGATGATGATTGTCAGATAGCGATTACAGACAAAGAATCCCATTTCCAGCATATGGACCTTGTTTTCAAATAACTGCAAAAACATGGAATAACTGTAAAAAAAAGAACTTTCAGATAGAAAGCGATTCCCATGACTTTCCCAGACATTTCATTGACGCTCAAGGTATTTGCTATCTGAAAAACAAAAGTGGCTGATATTCTGTATTACCTAAAACCAACTACATGCAAGCAATTATGCACGTTTAACGATCTGTTGAGTTTTTATCGATGATTCATACGCAGTAAACGAAATTATCGTAAAAACAACTATACTCTCACATCAAAACATAAAAGCACCCATTGGTATATCCGTAGACCCATCCGACTCGTAAATCGAAGGAGTTTTACGACAATAGGTAAACAACACATGATATCCTTTGTCATTTATCTCCAGGCAATTGCAAGATAATGAATTGAGATACAGCACTTCCAGCAGGGAAATCATAGCTATGTGTTGTGTTGTACACTGCCAACACTCTGTGGAAGATCGATAATCTATCATGTCTACCGATCACAAACCTTTGATCTTTTCACTAAACTTGTCTTCAGACAAGCCCTCCCATGTTAAGTCTCCACAACTGGGCTACGTCTCGCGGCGCGCTTCAGATTTGCAATATATTTGTGGGCAAACGACGTAATTACAGATGGCTTGCCTCCTATAAATTAACAAAACATTTTTCAATGAACTGACTCTCTTAAAATTGCCCACCTTCAAAAAGAAAGCAGAGATCTTTGGCACGAGTTGTCTTCAACAACCTGACTCAAACACATGATAAATGGTAAGGAAAATTGACTATGTCATACATATACCAGTAGGGATCCTCCAACCAAGTCGAAACATAACTGACGCAACATCCTCAACATGTACAAAATTTCTCATTCAAGTGTTCGAACAACCGTCAAGTTCATAACGGGACTATTTGTTGGCCAGTTATGAATAGAGACGTGATGTAGTGGGCATGCTCTACAATAGGCTGCCAGAAATCTAAGGTGTACAGGCACGACACTTGCCCCCTAGACCGTTTCACGACTGACGCTCATTTCGACCACGTTCATCATGATTTGGTAGGACCTTTACCAGATTCAAATGGATACTTTTACATCTTAACGTGTATGGATCGTTTCACATGATAGCCAGAGGCAGTACCTATCAAGGACACTACTGCTGTAACAGTGCCCCCCGCCTTCGTCGAGCGGTGGGTAGCAAACTTCGGCTGACCTTCAATTATTACTACAGACCGTGGACGCCAGTCCGAATCTGGACTCTTTCGTTGTCTTACTGTATTATTAAGAATCACACGATTTTGAACGAACACCTACTACCCACAAGCTAACAGATTGACAGTACAATTTTACCGATAGTTGAATATTCCGCTATCATCTGCGAATGAATCACGATGGACTGACGCACTCCCAATATTATTACTCGATATTCTCATTAAATTGAGAGTTGACATTGGATATATTGGGTCACAACCCGTTTACAGAACGACACTGACTTCCGGGAGAATTCATAGATCCTTTATCTTCAGTGAATGTAGATCTAAACTACCTAGATCTGCAAGCCTACAAACACCATGCGTTCAGTCAAACCTGCTTTAATTCTACTGCAGCCAACTGTTCTCATCCAACCGGCCTAAAGACTTAGTCTAAGCGTCTTTGTACGTCGCGATTCATGATGATACCCCTTCAAAATGACATACGAAAAACCCTTCAAAGTTCTGCATCAAAATTCTAAGTAAATACTATCGATAAGAACGGGATTAACGATAACATCAGCATTGTCCGTCTGAAAGCCGCTTACTTAGAAAGAAACCATAATTACATCGTCATTCCTCCTAAACAATCGAGCGATACACGCCTAACGATTAAGAAGTCATTCCTGATGATTAACGAAGACGAAACTTGGTTAGTATCCGGACCAAATCAACGCACACCGAAAGAACATTAAGGATTCCGGAAAAATTTGAACTACTACACGGAAGATATGGTACACGTTTTGGTTTATTATTGCTTTACGCATCCCACAACTATTTGATTGCATTCTCAGTTTATTTTATATGATCGTGCCGAAGAAACTGTCTTTCTTTAATACGCTAATATACCTGTATATTATTTTTTCGATAAAAAAATCAAAGAAAACCTTTGTGAAATTTTTCACGCTGTCGCATGGAATGTGCATATATTTACCGGTTTTTTTGTACATTTTGATTCCTTACAATAGTACGTGTGTCTTGACATCCATTTATATATTTATTTTTCACTTTCCCAAAAGGATTGGAATAAAAGGAAAAACCGACGAATATGATACATCAAATCATTCATTTTGCATCATTATTATTGTTATGTTGTGCTACAGAGAAAGATAACAAGATGCTGCAGGACATAGCGAGCTATCAAATGAGTATTTACTATCGATGATGCCTTATAGTTTAAACTTCTGGATGGTAACGTCTTACGGTCATCAATACTCCAATAGTGGGAGAGTGAACTTTAGTAGTAAATAAATAAGCAAAATAAGTAGATCTGAAGGTCTTCGACAATGATGATGGATACACCCCAGCAGACGTTCGGTCACACATCTGTACCAGATCACGAGTGGGTACGCCGTGCTACGTACTCCCTGCAACCATTAAAAGACTTAGATTAAATGTTTCGCAACACATCATTGTGACAAACTTAGTGGAAGTTGTAGACTTTCTCAATCGTCTTAACCCTGATCCAATTCATAATGACTACCTTGTGTATTTTCTACAGCTAGTTCACCTTATGAATTTATTATATATTTCTCGGACTGTCTTTAGTTGCTTACGATCCTTTTGAAGTGAAAGATATCACAATATTACACAATTAAAAGTGGTTATTATGGCCAGCCAATATGTATTAATTCAAAATGGAAGGTTGATAAAATAGGATATGCATAAATCGTAAAACATTTCATAGGGAAAATCAAACAATAAACACGAGAATATTGTTTGCATTGGGCAAATTAAGTAAGAACAGAAAATATGAACTAAGCCAAAAGTGTTATAATGGCGCAAGAATTAATCCTGATAATTATTCATTAAAGAGAGAATCGCTTCCAGGGCTCATAGTCTGGAGTCATTCACTTCCCAAACTGTGGGGTTAGTCAATATGTGTGCATTCGAAATAATAAAGTGAATTCATCATAGTCTTGTTATTTAGGGTTTCAACTATCGCCTTCTTGATATTCAGTGACATAAACATTACAGACATTGAAAAAACGTAATATTTGGATTCAGTAACTCAGTAGATAATTCGTTCTTTTTAAAAAGACGCTAAATTTCAGCTTCAATGTGAAAATGAATCGTGCGGTGTAGCGGACACACCTGGAGGCACCAAATACATATGCGCCACACAAATCTCAATTGATTTGCGTGAGGGCTGTGATACTGCCCGGGTGCCCAAACCGAAGCAGGTGGTTTTCTTAAGGGGCCACACCCCGAGCCTTCGACCTGAACGTCTGACCCACAAGGCAGTGGAGCATCGTGAGGAGATGCAGTCCCATGGTAGCCGGTGACCAACGATTGGTTCATACGCCATTTGTTCCCGCAGGATACTGGAGCCCATGTGCACCATTGGTTTTGGGTCCGGTTAAAGCGCCAGACATTCGCTTTTCGTCCTCTCATTTTTGTAAACAACACCCCCGCCACGAGAAGGCAGTGAGTAGGACTTCCCTGGCAGAGGCTATATACGCATGGCCATGTGAGAGCATTTCGAGAGGGAGAGCGGTCTCTCCCCACTTTCGGCCGTACCAGGGCATTTGGGGGCAGCGGACACACCTACACCTGACCAGCCCGAAGTCAAACCGAACATATATCGCGGATTACGCTAATAGTCGTAATCTAACTATTCGAAAGGAAAATTGTGTTTTATTCAAGTTTATTGAGTTCCTAATTCATTTTGTAGATACCAGTTTCACGTCTCAGATAACTAGATAACCTCCATTGATTTACGCATCATTTAGAATATTTTGGTATTAACATCATGGATACCATTCAATCTGACTGAAAATATTGTTTACTCATAGCAAACATCTAAGCAAGTCCATTCTTGTTTGAACTGCTTCAAAGTAGAAAAATCATGTGAGAGTCAAATACGTTATTTTCAATCAAACTACTAATTAACTTGTACTAAATCAAATAATTCATTATCACTTTCAATCCTGGCACACTTTCTATATGTATGTGAGAGTCTGGGTATTTATTGAACTCATTAAAAATTAAATTGGTCTAGAAGAACTAATTGAACAATTATTAACATACCAACTGATTGCTAAATCAATCCAAACTCCTTACAGTATAATTGATTCATTCTATATTTATTGCTTAGTACATAGTAGTTAATGTTTCAAATGTCACACTGTCATAATTTCTGTTTCAATTAGTATAGAACGCTGTAGAACAATCTTATTCATTACACATTTTATACAATTATTAATGCAAAGAATAATTCACAGGAAATAAGCACCATTCAAACACTAAACTACGAAAAATTATTAAATAGAAAAGAATCAATAATCAGACAATATTGTCATATCATCTAATATTCTTAAACCGATAACTGTCAATCTAAAATCCGATAATCTCAACATATAACAACATCAATGTATTATTCACTATTCATTTTCATGAGACTAAATTATCAAGTAATAAACACAATCACATTGCTTACAATTAGTCACCACTCTCATTTAACTATATCATCTCACATCCAACATCATTCCACCTTCAGCAACTATGCCAACATCACAGTCAGTATTCTTCAAATAAACAATCTAATCAATGAAAAGTCAGTCACATGCACGCTGAACACTTGAAAGTGTCCAAAATGTAGTCAACAAAAGAGAAATAAATACTCGATAAAATAAAAATGCAGCAAAACAAAAGAAAGAAGGTTTCTGATCACAATTCCTCGACAGTGGAACCATAACGGGCAACACGTCCATGCCCGTTTGTTTATCCATAATATATGTGAGTGTGAGTGCCTACGTGTTTGTGCCCATATATAAATGCATGTATGTATGTGTGTATGCATGCTTTAGCGGCCTATGTGTACAGATAGATAGTTGAATAGTTGCATATGCACGCATTATATACAAACACATAGGAACTCAATACAGCAAACAACATACATACACAGTTAGATAGATAGACAAATTGATAGATAGAATGAGAGCGAGCGAACGAGAGAGAGAGAGAGGGAACGATGCGTACATTCGGACAGAGGTCAACTAAGACTTCTCATTCCGCTCAGTCAATGCACTGTTCAACAAATTCCAATAGACGACGACCGTAGAATTCCGGTTTCACAGAACCACCATCAGCACCATGTTTCACTGTTTTGTACGTTTGCGCTGTACGTTTACGCATTCCATAACGAGTTAGTATGTCGATAATAGCCACAAAATAGATCAGTGGATGAGGAGAATCTGTCAAACAACAAGAAAAACAAGATAACACAACAACATAATCCATATGAGTAGCAACATGTTTCATCAATACATATATATCACAAATCTTTACTATTGAAACAATGTCTGTCGTTCACGCACTTCACTCAAACATCAGTCATTCAAACGAATTCCATGTACCGTGTGCATGTGCACAATTATTCAACAACAAACAACAAACTGTTATGATAAACACAAATCTCACAGAACAATCGGATAAATACACATGGCAAAACACTGAATAGTCTACACCTAGAATGTCCTCGTGTCTACCTATTTTACACTGGACTTTAAGGAGTGCACGAAGCAGTCTCGATGCTGCACATGTCTCATCTATTCCCCTTTTACAACACTAACCGACCATAACTGATACCTCAATATGATGGCCATGTTTCCTTACTGTGATGACTCAATCGAACTGTGTTGGTTCGGACAACTGTTCCACTAGCACTCACTCCCCCATTCCAAACAGGTCGGTTGCACCGTCATTACACTAAAAGCACCAACTCAAAATCCAACTACGAGGTCTGTTTCTCACTTTAGTTCTTCAAATATCAATGCACAAATATGTTGTCAGGTTAATCAAAACAAAAAAAAACCGTCGATTTCTACCTCACACCATACCGATACAGCCACTCTCACTGAAAATGTTCACATTTGACACATACGGTTTGTAGAAACGAGAATTAATGCTCCACACATACACACAAACACACACATAAAACTTTAAACATCTTGTATTTCATTGCAAAAATACAAACACAAAATATCCTCTTACCAATTGAACTTTTGATTCCATAATGTTCTAAAGTAGGATGCAATTCACCTGAGAATAATTGAGGTAGACATTCTGCACCAGGTGGACTATCGGGTGGGGTCAATTCACCTGAAACGAACAACACACAGAAGGTATACAGAGAAAGTCAAATCAACTATTGAACTGCATCTTCGTCTATCTTCAATTCTTTCCGCACAATTCTCATACAATCAAGCAAACACCAGCCCATTCACGTGGTGCACAATCCCATCAACTATTCATCGACACACAGTACATCACCTCACATCCATGCATTCATATCAATCCAATCAAACAATCTCATCACTTCGTTCACCTACCACTCTGTCTATCTATCTATCTATCTAACTTTCGTCCTTCCTTCCAATGTCAGGCATCGTAGTACGCACTCGCTACACTTAGGTTGACATCAAGGCCACTTGAAATCATCAAAAGTGGAACAAGATACAAATTACCGTACGAATAATACATCAACGCACAACACATCCAGGTCATCATACATGCACAATCTTATTCACACAAACCTGTCAGTCAGTCAGTTAGTCAGTCAGTCGATGAAATCCAATTACAATTATTACGTTAATTAATGCTAAGATAGAGTAGTCAGTCAAATTGAACTCTCTAACAACAAATGGAATAACACAACAATAACAATATCACACCTACTTGTAGGGACTTGTGTATTGTTCTCTGGTATACTGATCCCGTCCTCCTCTTCATCGTCATCATCACCTGTGCTCGCATTCCCAGTAACAACACCAACACCAACACCAACCCCGACACCACCAACACCACAACTAGCAGCTTCGGCAGCTGCTGACGAGCTCAGACCAAGCACAATACTCGACCTAGCCATAGACAAACGACCACATTGCCATTGTGAACTAAGCGTTCCCAGACCGTCACCTGCAGACACCATCCTGTCATCGAAGCCTCGACTGTTAGGCTCCAACACACCACCACCACTACCACCAACGCCCACACCACCAGTCCCTTCACCGTCATCACCAGCATCCTCAATTGAACTAGCCAGTGCAATCTCAGGATTATGCACACCAATAAGAAGGCTATAGTCGATCAAATTGTTTTCCTGTAGGAACTGTCACGAGACAAAAGAGAAACAAACAAACAAACACAATCACAACATCATGCATCACTAAGTAATTCAATACATTCGTGTCGAATGTCTACCACAAATGGGAGGAAGACATCAACAATCAAATGCACATCATGTCAATTCCTTCACTGAGTACATTGATTAACTATTCAACCAACTCGTATTCAGTGTGACACCAAACAGTCGTTCGACACTTGCTACTCAGATATCATTTCATAATATACAATGCACTAATGATACAACACTGATCAGCGTTCAAATACAATCGTTGCTCATTCATATTTCGAGCAATAATGAAAAGCCACAATTAGTTACCAAAACAAGATTATGGAAAAACTGTTTATTACCAACTCAATGATAAACTACTGTCAATTTATTATCAGAACACATTCTCTTACAGCACTCATCATCGTCAATCAACATACAATAATCTGTGCGGTTGCAATAAACAACAAAATGATCAAATACTAGTAGCTTACGAATATCCTCTACCCTCAATGGCTAAGTTTCACAGCCGTAGATTAAAACAGAACGAACTGATGAACAGTATACTTGTCCTTTAATTGATAGATGGATATCTTGTCTTCTTCATTTATTTATTTAAACACATAAACTTTGGTACAAGGAGGCACCAAATAGACATGCGCCACATCCATCAGTAGATCTATGATAAGGTTGGATAAAAATGGAGACGGACACCACTTGATGTTGCAAAGTCAGATAACAGTTCGCCACAAGCTCTGACTCAAGTGGTGGTGTTCGACTAAAGAGCTTTCTTAAGGTTTATGTACTTCTGAGGTACATCATTCAATGACGGAAACTAGCACAGAATCTCTCGGTCTACAGAATCAAATGCTGCATTCAAGTCAAGAAAGACCACCATTCCCGGACGCCGATAAGCATGTCTGTGTTCTAAGACCCGACAAATGGTTAGTATGTGGTCGATACACTCACGACCAAATCTCAAGCCAGTCTGGTTTTCTCGTGTTTGCACTTCACGAGTATTTGTTAGGCGCCCGATAATTATTGAGGCTAGCATTTTATATGCTATTCGGTTGAGTTTTAAACGGGTTCACATTACAACATAGCAAACCAACGTAGCATAGCTGTTATTAGCAACGTTCTAGATATCCACGTGTAACAAGGTGTATCAGAATATGCTACACCGATCTCATACAAATCACACACACATACACACAAATGGTAGGAGACACTCAGGATGAAATCAATCCTAATATTAATTGGACGATTCCGATCACCTCCCGTTCTGATGCATCGTACACCTCTCTACTCAAAGAGATCTTGACCACTGAACATATATGCACAGATTGTGGCAACACACATATTGGTATTCATTACAGTAATAATAGTAATGGTTGTGAAACCTCAGATGATCAATGAGTGCAATCAAACTGTTACGCCGTATAATAAACACGATTTAGAACGAAATAAAATGTCAAGACACCTCAACTGTTTCACGACGCAGCATAAGACATACAAATATCCAGCTCACATTAAATGTAAATTACAACGGTACAAAAACACTGAACACAATGTAGATATGCGCTATTCACAACTTCAATAATTCATACGTTAGTAATGAAGATTGAAAGTGTAGGCGTAGACAGTTGTAACACATCGCACCATGTGTTACAACCAAACAGTGCTCCTAGTAGTGTTACCACGTCACATGCTTCTTTCATGTGATGCATGCCGAGATCAGCATAGGAATTGCGGAAACACAAACAAACACAACAATAAGAAGGAGAGAAGCGAACTTTTCAAGGTCTCACTGAAATCATATTGATAAAACTATGTACACTTCATTAGCGAAAATAAGCGAAAAAAGACAGAGTAGAAAATAAAAGGTCAAGTTCATTTTCACCTTTCGATGTAATAAAAAGAAGAACAGAACAATGGGAGCAAATTAACTGACAATTAGAAGACACAAAAAAGATATGAGGAACTCAAAAGCTCAGACTTTCAGGAAGAGACAAACAGTAGATGAACCTGGGACATCGCAAACGATTTCCAGCCATGTCATTCAAAGTATCTGACCATTGGTTACAATAATCACGCGAACCACAACCAGCAAGTCTACACCCATTCACATGGCTCAGTCCAATTGTTAACAACTTTATGGACTAATGCCATGTTTTGTTTGTCGACCTCTAACTTTCTTCCATACAATTCCTACACCACACAACATTATCCGTTAAGATCGGTGGTGGTTGAACACACACGTAACACATGTCCCAACCACCTCAGTCGATGAAAAAAGCTAACGCAAAGTTCGGTCGCCATCTTTACCTAGTACCATATTCTTAACACAGGCATTGCTTACTCGGTTCTCCCAAAACACACCAGCAATGCTTCCAAGATGCCTACAAACAAATACTAGGAACCTAAGAATACTCTCTATTCTCAATAGTCGTATTTCACGTCCGTAAAGTCGAACGGAGCAAAATGCTGCGCAGCAAACACATACTCTGTTTAGCAGACGGATATCCCACTTGTGCCACAAGTTAACCAAGTTGACAAAAGCCGGTCCAGTTTTCTCAATCCGTGTAGAGACTTCGTCACACACCAGACCAAAAAACTGGTGGCACTTCTAAGATAAGTCAAGTGGTCGATACATTCAACTACCTCAACCCCAATCATTGATTCAGGCACTGATGCAACGTTCAGCATTTGAAGGTAGACATCTCATGTATCCTTTCATTGTTTCTTAAAATGGTTACAAGACTCTGCATTCTGTCAACGTCTTCACCAAACACAACTATACCATCCGCTTATTCTGAGTCAACAAAAGAATCCCTTGGTGGAAAATCAACCACTCAACAACCAGTCAAGGAATACAACTACATCTAGACGTAAAAAAGTATGTATATAATCCAAAACCTGTCGGAGAGTGATAGTTTCGTTCTATACATTCACATCCAAGTGTGAAATTAGACACGTTATCTCGAACTTGCTCTTCACGAGCCCAAGTTACGTCTCGAAGAACTATTAACGCTAACATTTTGGACACTATATTAGTTAAACTGGTTCCTTTGTGATTGTCACAAGCACAACTAAAGGCCAGTTGAAATGTTCCCTAAAGTGTTTTGTCAATCGATCCGATCTCCTGCACGAAGAGTCAATAGTAATCACAACTTTTCCAGAGATAATCTCACTAATAAACGGATTTATAATACTTTGAACAGTTATCTACTGTTACCTATCGACGATGTCTTTTTCATCTTTAAGGCTTTCACTACTCACTCACCACTGCTCACAATCATACTCAATATGCACTGTGAATACGAACATGCTCACGAGATTCGCACACACTGACACAAACATCTCGTCTCTCCTACTGCATTAAGTGATATGAAATCGACTAAGTAAATCTCGTCAGGGTTATGTACGAAGTCAATGGTTTATCTGACGGTCAAATCTTTTACAAACGACAAATATCACCATACTATGGATTAATAATAACACATAACGATAAGCAGCATACTGTACTCTCGAATCACAATAACTGCAACTATCCTCAATAGGAAACTCCCATCAAACAACACTGAAGAAGAAAATGTCACAATTATGACACAGTAAAATCAACTAATCACATGAAAATGAGAGGAATAACTATAATCATGATGATGACGATTATTAGAAATGGTGATGAAGATGGCACTGTCGATTGTAGGAAAGTGCATCCAAGTGTGGAATTCATTGTCAAGAATAACGTAAAACATATTCTTAACATTGTGAAATTTCGATTCCTTCTGAAGTACCAATGACATGACTACTTTAAGAGTACACAAGCACTACATGTGGTCTTGTCTTATCGAAAGTAACCATTTAAATGTGGAACTGTCACACCACTACCAACCACAAACTCTATACACTTTCCAACAGAAGACCAACAGACAGAAAGCCAATGGTCCTACTCATTCATTTCACAATTTCACCTCATTTCCAACTGGCAGTATACACAGAATGTAACTGTAAGATACCTTCCAAAATTTGTCACATATTTTAGAAATCAATCTACACAAAACCGACAACATAATGCTAAAACACATGCACCATGCACTCAACCAACCAACCAACCAATCAATCAGTCAAGCAAACAAGCAATCACCTACTTGTATATCACATTCCAGAGTACTTAACATCTTCTTTTTAGACTCTTCACCAATATGCATTTTGCACAAATCTGTTAGAAAATCTGCATCTTTCAGTGTTGGCAAGGGCTTCGACTATACAAATAGTAACAAAAATAAACATAAAAACACAGAACAATTAATACACAATGAAGTGAGACAAGTCAAGGTATGAGTGATTCACACTTACTCCGATCATTTAGTCTTAGTAGTCAGAGTGATTACGCAAACACATACACACACGACTGGTGGAGCTAATCCACTTATTACTCTCCTGATCAAACGAAACTTTTCTTAGCGTTAAAGTGAAAACCTACGAACTTGCAAACATCGGTAACTTACACGCATCCCAGTGCTTCATGTCAAACGAGACTACAACTCTTCCATAGTTGACAATATGTGAAAATACTGAAGAGTGAAATATCGACGGTCAGTGAAAGTTGAACTGCCTCCAAATCAACTGCTAACACTTTCCACAACAAGTATCAACTCTCACAGTTAGTAAACACCAAAGTGGTGGCTGAACAATGGTGGATTGTTTGAACAGAAATCTACTAAGAACGGTTCCCACGCCTAGGCTAGCACACACGACATTCAGGGGTTCGCTCATCAGGACATAAAAATGTGTTGATTTACAGACCACAATAGGTGGAAAGTGAGAATCCCATGATGATACCATACAATCACACGAGTCCTGTTGTATTCTAGATCCCTCCCCCATGAAGAATTATGTCTTAGAAGCTACTTCATCCGAACCACCATCTGGAATGGTTGGTAACAGTGGAATTCAAAAACTATGACGAACATTGACCCGTTTGTTTAAAGAAATATTTGGATCACGAATGAATGTTAATCAACCCCTAACAATAAGTTTGACACTCACACTTACAGTAGAGAAGCCTTCAAACAATGACACATCTCGTCTTCAATAGATGCCAACAAACTCAACCAATATCCACATCTCCACAGATTACTCAGTCGGTATCAATACTAACTTTCCAAAAGTTGTCGATTATCCTCCTCAACTCTTCTCAATCCATAAAAAACTACACATCATCAAATGAAACACTAAGACACCATCTTGTGTGACATGTACACCGTGGTGATGAGCTCGAACGCAGATTATATGCCCAAATTCATTTCTAATTATCAAGTACTTCCAGTAACAAAGTCAAACCAGTTCGACGTTCCACAAGGACCGACTGACATTAAATAATGATAATAGAGTACGCACAGTATCATCGTTAAGAAGTCTCTCCTTTCGGCAAAACGATTAAGAGGAAAAGATTCGCAATTCCACATCAAGTGAAAGTACTGCGTTTCCTCTCTGTCGTCTACAACAAGAAACGACAACCCAGTCACCTGAACATAATATTTACCACTTTCAATAATGGTGCCAAAACAGGATACATTCTATGCTTCATTATACAAATTCAACAATTAGATTTTACTGGTAATTTGTACATTTCTACTTTGTTTACACTCAATCAGTGAACGAAATAATTGGTATCACAAAAACAAAAACCAGAAACAAAATTAAATTCAATACACGTGATAATCATTCACAATGGTGATATATTAAAAGAGAGAAAATACTAATATTTTTGTTTAAATGCACAAATCCAAACACACGAGCATGTTGCAATGAAGCGACACAAGGAGGGGAACAATTGTGTTAAGGAAGAAACAGGTGGTGCACAAATGTTACAAAGTACACAACAACAACAACAACATAAAACGTTATTCAACTATAGTCAGAGAAAGATGTACATAACAATACGGCATGTACAGTGAAAGAGTGATATTATGTACAACAATCATATATTCACACGAAGCTTTGTACAATAAAAATGCAGCACCGCAAATACCGTTATTGTAAGTAGGAGATAAATAAATTCAATGTACTTATGACCATTGTGGCAATAATACCGACAGTTGGCGGATAAGATTACTACAAGCCAACATGATGATAGCGATGATAATTAGTGCCAATCATAAGTTGCAACTACTTGTCACCCGTTTTATACAACTGGCTCAACTGAATTCATCTAACAAGAGTAACAAGAAATGTAATCGACCAGTTGAATGAGTGGCAAAATCATGTGACACTAGCCACACACAACAACCTTAGACAACAGATAGTGTTTATGACTGACGAGTCATCACTGAGCAAATCGTCTTTACTTCATAATAGACATCGACGCGATTCTGTGTTTCACTTTCGTGTAAACAGTAAATTAATGGCTGGCTTGAGCCTCCAAACAAACGGTTTAGTAAGAGCTCACACAACTACGTTGACATGATCCCGTTTATATCACTATAATTTTAATAGGGAAATTCTTATACTAACCATCTTGTCCTCACTACTCGTTAGTTTTTCAATGAACCATGACTACGTCTACCACATCCGAACTGTACCAACTAAACATCCGACTTACTAGTCCACAAGATAATGCCATCTTCCAACTAAACCCACTGCATTCTCGAGAGTCGGACAGTACCCTTAGGTAATACTCAAGATGCATGACCACAGTGTTTTACTGAAACATGGATGTGGTCAATAAAATGAATTCCTATAAACCATCAGTAGTTCTATTTTAATTCTCACTTTCATTTTCTGCGCATAAATATATACTTATATGTGGACTTATGACATTAACCATGCAACAATTCTAGAACATTATGAATGTTAAACTCTGCAACAATTCGAAGGAATGTTTCACGTCCTTAACAAAGCCACACATACATATAAACACATCCATAGAAAATATTCTATCTGTACAAACTCATTTCACATCATACTCATTTTAGTTGTTACACATTCAATTGTTATTGATCAATATGAATAAGACCTAATACTATGCAATCGATAATTCTAGAATGTACCGACTATACAGTAGAACATTAAAGACGAACTACGCAACAGATCGTAGACATCTTGCATCATCATTTCATTGCTTCATGTGTTCACAAAACCATGCAGCCCTTAGATAAAACCTCGTTTCTATAAGGTCAATCTTAGTTCAGAAAATGACTACCTTACATTCAGTCCCGAGAATGACACGTGATAGTAGAAAAGCTATTGATGAAAACTCCTCTAACAATTTTGAAATATGTGACTCGCTGTCGCAATGGTTTTGAGTTACGCAACTCCGTCTGTAGCTCTTCTAGAGCTACTGCCGGTTTTAAGCCCGGGCAAAGGAGGAGGGTTTGGCATGGGGTTAACGACCCCATCCCGTAGAAAACTAACTCACTGAGAAAACGCTAACCTGAAAATTGAATTCAAATCGTTTAAATTCTGCTCTGGAAGTTAGAAGTTCTTCGTTTAGAAGAGTTATGACGCCATATGGAGATAGCCCAGTTCCTTCGGAAATCACGAGGTTCATGCTCCCTCTAACAACCAGAGCAACAATTTTTATAGGTACATGCAACGTGAGGACAATGTGGAAGACCGGGAATACTAGATAAACAGCAACGGAAATGAGGAGATACAACTTGAAAGTACTGGAAATCAGCGAAACTACTTAGAACCAAGCTGCACAGAAAAGTCTGGATACGGAAGAGATGCTGCTTTACTCCGGTCACGAAGAGGAAAATGCTCCACACATTCAGAGAAACGCTCTAATGCTGTCCAAGCAAGTACGAAATGCACTTGTGGGATGGGAATCTCACGGATCCAGAATCATCAAAACATCATTCAAAACAAAGAAGGATGGAATTACGACGAATGTTATCCAATGTTATGCACCCACCAATTATAGCAACGACAACAGTACAGATCAATTCTATGAGAAGCTGCAGTCAATCATAGAGAAGTACCCAAGAAAACACCTCATCATTCTGATGAGAGATCTCAACGTCAAATTCGGAATAGACAACACCGGATATGAAGATATCATGGGACGACATGGACTTAAATAGAGAAACGGAAATGGGGAGAGATTTGCGAATTCATGTGCATTCTACAAATTGGTCGTAGGTGGTACAATATTTCCACACAAACGTATACACAAAGCTACATGGATCTAACCGGACCACACCACAGAGAAACAAATAGATCATATCTGCATCAATAAAAAATTCCGAAGGACAATGGAGGATGTGAGAATCAAGAGAGGAGCTGATGTAGCTTCAGATCATCACCTGGTGTTGACCGAGATAAAACTTAAGCTAAACAAACACTGGAAAACTAGGGAAACAACATTACCAATGATCAAAACAGCCATCCTTCGAGACACTGACAAACTCAATGAATTCAACATAGCTCTCAACAACAGGTTCCAAGCCTTACAGGATCTGCTGAACGAAGAAGAAACTACAATGGAGGATAACTGGAAAGGTATCAAAGAAGCATTAACTTCAATGTGTCAAGAGGTTCTGGGCCGCAAGAAGCATCATCACAAGGAATGGATCTCTATAAAAACACTGGACAGGATCAAAGAAAGGAAGAACAAGAAGACAGCAAGTAACAACAGCCGAACACGAGCAGAGAAAGTCCAAGCACAAGCTGGGTACATAGAAGCAAACAAGCAAGTGAAGAAGAGCATCGAGGTCGACAAGCAGAATTACGTGGAACAACTAGCAACGACCGCTGAGAAAACTGCAAGAGAAGGAAATATGAAACAGTTTTGCGATACAACGAAGAAACTAGCACGGAAATATAGTAAACCAGAGAGACTGGTCAAAGACAAAGAAGGCAGGCCAATCACTGAAATTCAACAACAGCGGAACAGATGGGTGGAATACTTCGAGGAACTCCTGAATAGGCTGGCCCCATTGAATCCACTGGACATCGAAGCAGCACACACAGATCTTCCTATAGATGTCAATCCAACAACGACGGAAGAAATCAGGACGGCCATCAGACAAATCAAGAGCGGGAAAGCAACAGGACCTGACAATATACCAGCTGAAGCACTGAAGTCAGACATCGAAGTAACTACAAACATGCTTCACCTTCTATTCAAGAAGATTTGGGAGGCGGAACAAGTGCCGATGGACTGGAAAGAAGGACACCTCAGCAAGATTCCAAAGAAAGAAGATCTGAGCAAGTGTGAAAACTACAGAGGCATCACACTACTGTCAGTATCAGGGAAAGTCTTTAACAGAGTGTTGCTGAACCGGATAAAAGTGCAGTAGATGCCCAACTTCGAGATCAACAAGCTGGATTCCGTAAGGATCGGTCGTGCACAGACCAGATTGCGACACTACGGATCATCGTCGAATAATCAGGTGAGTGGAACTCATCATTATACATCAACTTCATTGACTTTGAGAAGGCGTTTGACAGTGCACATAGGAGAACATTATGGAGACTTCTTCGACACTATGGAGTTCCTGAGAAGATTGTCAACATTATCCGGAACTCATACGACGGACTACAGTGCAAAGTAGTGCATGCAGGACAGCTGACAGATGCATTCCAAGTAAGGACCGGAGTCAAACAAGACTGTTTACTCTCTCCCTTCCTCTTTCGTCTGGTGGTCGACTGAATTGTGATGACCTCGACATGTGAGGGAAAACACGGAATACAATGGACGGCTCAGAACCAATTAGACGATTTGGACTTCGTAGATGACCTAGCCCTCCTATCCCATACACACGAACAAATGCAGATGAAGACAACTAGTGTAGCAGCAGCAGCCTCTGCATCAGTGGGTCTCAACACACACAAAGGAAAGACCGAGATCCTCAAATACAACATCGAGAACACTAACCCAATCACACTTATTGGTGAAACTCTGCAAGACGTGGGATCCTTCACATTCCTGCGAGGCATCATCGATGAACAAGCATGATCGAATGCAGATGTAAAGGCGAGGATTAGCAAAGCAACGGTCGCATTCCCACAATTGAAGAACATATGGAATTCAAAGCAACTATCAACCACTATGGGATTGGAATCGACAACTGCATCTCTGTGCTAATGTGGTATGGCAACTCGAACTGATATACGTACGTACGAAGTTCTACGTTGTTACTGACTGACTGATTGCAAACGACAAATCGTGGGAGTTGTTAAGTACCAAGTCTACCACTTCATGTAACATAGATAACACCTCATCAATTATGGTAAGGTCTAAGTCGAGCGATGTGTTGGCGAAGCATCCCCATCCACATTTACTTGTGTTAAGCTCCAGCTGCCATTTTCAGCACCACTTCGCTACCTTGTGAAGCTTCATGCAGATGCAATTTCGCATAATGTTCAGCTCATGAGTAGAAAATCAATACACTACTTTAAGATGAGATGACGTTTAACTGGTCCCCTCACCTCAACATAATACTCAGTATACGGACTTAACATCCGTTTATGCGTTCACAAACAATTTGTCCTTACACTTTACCTACCCTGGTAATACTGATTTATTATACAGAGAGGTAATCACATTGTTTTTGTGTACTTTATGATCATTTCGTTTTCTTTGTTATGGCTTACCTATAATCGGTCCAGTTGACCGTTTAATTTTCTTATAAAACATGTCTTAACAAGTACATTCTGTGTGATCAGATTGTTAGGAATGTATTGCTCAAGCATATCACATAATTCTAATAAACTTCGTCTTCTCATTGCATTATCGGAATATTGTTGTTTAAAAAACAAATACCAAACAAACAACAGAATTGTTTTTTCGGATGTTTTCTCTACACTTCCTCTCTATATGTGATAATGAAATTATCCCATGTAAAGATAATCAAATATTTACCATATTGTTTCATGTATCAATATTTTAATTCATTTAACTCCACACTAAAAAAATTAATGAAGTTTGCTAAAAGTACTCAAATTTTCTTTTAAGTAAAGACGAATGAGTACATGGTAAATTCTCTAAGAGTTTACTGTTTAAAGATTTGAACTAACCAGTATAACTTGCAATAGCTGTTGCTAGCCCAATCCTTCGTATTTCTTGTGTTTGATAATTAAATTATTTGAAAATAATAAAAAAACACAGCCTTATGATGTTTTACATTCTTATTAGTCAGTTATAATACTTGCACGAAATGTCGGGTATAAAAAGCGGTATATAGTAAATGATGAAATATTATCATTATTCATTAGTATAAATACTTGTTATAACTTGTGGTTTGTACCCTTGGTTCTTTGTGTTTCACCCCGTCGTCAATTGTTATAAAGCTCAGTTTTACTTTGTCTAATGTTACGACGGTTGGGTTTACACGTTTCCACGTATGGGACGTTAATTCACCTTAGACGAATATCTACATTAGATTCCCTCCTAGTGTCTATTCTACAGGACGTCAACACAACTCAGATGAAGAACACGTGATTAACCTGACCACAACGTAAATATATTTCCATACCAAAACTCCGACACAATTCAACAACAATGAACAATCAATAATGAGTGAGTAATAATAATAATAAGGATAGGGGAATATATAACTCATCGGACACACCTATCGGGCTATCTGCATGTCTGAGTAAGCAGAAAAACAATCATTATCATTCTCGTTCACACATCAATACTAATATGAAAAACTAACGTTTTTGTTATTGCACGATGATTATTGAAAATATTAAACATCGAAACTATTCCATACCTTTAAATTTTTATTCTTTAATTATTGAGTACCTCAATTATTGTATTCTACTGTTTGTAAGCTATTTCTTAATGTATAAACTACTGTTAGGTCATACATATTTCTTAAGCTGCAGTTATAAATTGTGACCTTGTATCTTAATAATATATAACGTAATGATACTGCCAATCGATTTCAATACAGGAGTAGAACATCATTTTAAGACCAAAACATATTTGGCATACGTTGTTACTGGTGCAATAAATTCTACAACACATTTCATCTATCGTATTCAACTTTGAGTATTCAAGGAAAATCTATCATATCTTCAAAAGATTATAATTTTTTTATCACTGGAGTCATTTAAGACCTATGTATTGTGCTCAAATTATTAGTGATTAGACGAAAGTTATCGTAATATCTTGGCAAGTTTAATCTTTAAATAAGATATTTTCTTCTTCAATGTTAAAAATAGATACATTATTTGGTTACAAAGACGTTAGTGAGAACAATTTTATTTACAACTGACTAAACCAGAGATAAAAAGTTGGGTTAAGATTTTTTAAATAAAATCTGACCAAAAACAAATTATTACATTCCAAGTAGTAAATGACTCAATTCACTGATCTGTTATAGGCTCATGTAATTTTATTTAAGCTACACTATTTGTGTAAAGGCTAGTACTATCACTTGGTTGTTTAACCCAAAGTAATAGAATCATTCTCTAAACTAGTATGTGAAATTCCATAATCGAATGCTTTCACTATCAAGTGATTAGCTTACCCATCCAGAATAGTGAAAATGATAATAGATGTAAACCATATAATTTTGTTTCATTTTAGCTAAACATAATTACATATATAAATAGTTTTTACTTTCTTCTTCTTATTTTATGTTTCTTTGATTTCCCTTTTTAATTCATTTAGTGTATATACACATTAGCTACTAATTTGCGTTATTTTATCTAAAATAAATTCTTCCCACCCTTTCATTTTTGCATGATATACATTTCATTTCGACTTTCTCAAAATTAGTCAAAATAAACCGTAAAGTGTAATTTATGGCACTTAATAATTTCCTCATATATTTTGCTTCATACATGATTTATAATTAATATAATGGTTGATATCATGAGTTCGAATTGACTCATGATCTCAATTATTAAGTAATCATAATATCCACGAAAACTCATCCTGATATTAATCAACATATGCCTCACTAGTGACTAACTTCAAGAAGTATTTCCTTAACTTCTAGTGAGATGCAGTGACCAGTGGAGTTCAACCGGGTCTGTTGTGAAATAGTAACTCACTGATGACAGTGATGGACGTGTGGCTCAATTTCATGGATTGGGTGAAGTTAGACATTAACACCGTTGGATGCCGGTTCAGTGATCTAGATGTTTGATAGTCGAAAGTTTCGGAGATTACTGAGAGACCTGAAGGTCCTGAGTCAAATCTCTAGTGAAGCTGAAGAGTCCCATAATGGAGTAAATCAACTATCTAGTACTTCCTGATTTTTAAAGCCCATCTAACCAAGATCAGTTCGAGGAGTAAAGTATGGAAACAAAAATCTAATTTAATGCGTTAATTTTCACTATTATCAGAAGGGATTGTATGGAGATTTTAGAAATCTCACTGGTTGAAATCATGAGTCAATTGAAGCTAGACCACCATGAAAACCTGGAAGTACTGAATGGCCGTTTCGTCCCAGTATGGGACTCCTCAGCAGTGCGCATCCACCACCCAGCCTAACCATTAGAACACTGAGCCGGCCGGCATCCAACGGTGTTAATGTCTAACTTCAAGCAATCCACGAAGTTGCGCTATCGTACACCATTGTCTTCAGTGAGCTGATGTCTCACATCAGACCTGGTTGTACTTCACCTGTAACGGCTTCTCACTAGAACTCCAGGAGTATCTCTTGAAGTCAGTCACTAGTGGTCAGATGATTATGACTGATATTGACCTAGCTCACATATGAAGCCTTATTTGCTTGATTTATACAATAGTGTATACGAAACCAAATGCATAGATGATCTTAAAAATCTCCTATATTTTAGCCTATAATTAATATCAGTTAAATGAATAGGAAATGGGATTGTCTCATTAAAAATAGAATCACTGGAGGACCGTTTCGTTCTAGTATGCGACTCCTCAACAGTGAGCATCCACGATCAGTCTCGCACACGAGCGCGAGGACGAAACGTAAGTCCAGTGATTCCAAATTCTCCATGGTGGTCTAGCTTCAATTGACTCATGAATTCAACTATTAAATTACTATGATATCCACAAAATCCCTCTCTGATTATAGTCATTTTGCTAAAGGAATGAATCAACATAGTATGTATTGTAACAAATATACGAAGTTTTAATTCGATATGAAAAAGTTTAACAGTTAAAGTGTGGCGTGTGCTACTTATGTAGACATAGGTAGTATATGATGTTAGTCGTGATCAGTATGTCTGGCAGCAGAGAGACAAGATTAAACAGGAAAGAATGAAGACAGACTGCAATTTGTATGAAAATGCAAGAACAATCAAGTCTGACTCACTTTGAGACAATTGATGGACATCTTGCAAATTGAGCATTTAATATATGGTTGTTGGATTCTATTAACAAGTCCTGTAATTTAGCTTCAAATGCATGCGATTGTCCCCATTGGTGTTCTGTTCACTACAAAACAACTCCATTTGAATAATACTTATCATTACAAACTGTAGCATATCTAAGTTTGTGTTGGCAAATAGATAACAGATATTTAGTTTGGTTACATCTATAGCCATACATCCACAATTCTAAAGTATATTAGTAGCCTAAGTTTTTTAATGAGGAAATCAGTGAAAAACCTTTATCTTTAACAAGTTTTCTTCATGTTCATCAAATGATTAAAATTCTATTTATAAACTTATTTGATGGAAAGAATACCACCTACCAAAATATTCTTTAGAATAAATCTCCAGGTGAATCCGAAAACTGTTTCTCTTCCCATTGATTATGATGCTATTTTACTATACTGCTGCTGTGAAAATATGTGCATTTAGCAACTAATATCTATCTAAGCAATAAAATTATGTAGACTAGTGTTTTATGAATAAATTTTTAACTATGTACTTTTAAAATGGGTTCCTACCATTTATCGTTACTAGGCGCATAATCACAGTGCATATATTATTAACACTTA
This sequence comes from Schistosoma spindalis, assembly GCA_946903255.1. NCBI lineage: Eukaryota > Metazoa > Platyhelminthes > Trematoda > Strigeidida > Schistosomatidae > Schistosoma > Schistosoma spindalis. The sequence goes on along the minus strand of OX336417.1, from coordinate 35,155,893 downwards.
TAATTTTATATTACTGCTTTCGATTAACTAAATGTCAGTACACAAAGTTCAGGAAAGGAATCCTGTTTCAACGAATTCATTATCAAGCTGTACGATCGTATATGAATATTAATTTCTTGAGGATATATGAACAATGAAAAAAAAACACGAGGATGTAATAGAAGCGAGATGTGTTCATACAAAAGAAGTACGTTTTATCCTTATCATTACCATGACCGTAAATTATCAATCCTATTGAGACCATTAACCGATCAATGTTGGACCACATCTAACGATGTTTTATTGAAGAGTAATAAGAGCTCATTGTGTAAATCTTCATCGACTGACATGGTTGTAACTCGTGTTACATATTCCTGAACACCGATTACCATGACGCGCAATGCTGACTAGCGTCGGGAATGGTTGGAAGAATGCTAGAGGCGGTCAAATCAATCCTTGAAATCTCTAAATTCTGGTCTTGGCCATTCGGTAGATGCAGAACACATGGTAAGAGTCCGCGTGAATATCGTAACCAATGGTTGGAGACTCTGGGTCACATGGCTCAGAATCGATCATGGCAACGTAGGCGTATACACTCTTTTACTTCACTTAAACTATGAGATTAAAATCGCTTCATATCTTTCTTTCTACCAACTAAATCTTTCTACCTGTACTATGTCTTTATATGCAATCTTTCTTTTATATATCAAAAGCACTGAATAAACTACTTCTATGAATCCAGTATTCATCTTGCTGTGCTCATGCGAAATGGCTGCTTGGATAGATGCATATATGTGCCTGGTCTGACTGACTAACTGAATGAAGAGCTGCATGATTAAACCATACATCTAAGACAGTAGAACTCCATTAAAACCATACACTTAAACTGTAAATCTTTCTCAATATCGCAATATGAATAATAATAGTAATCCATTATCCTTATCTTCATACACATTTCGTGGGTTCTACAATTCAAATAAATTTCGAATAATTATAAACTGATCATTGTTTGACTAGATCAATTTGCATTTAATCTTGATCCAATAATTTTAGTTTAATATCAGAAGGATTTTTGTGAATATTATAGTAATTACAATGATTAAAATCATAAGTCGATTGAAGCTAGACCACCGTGGAAAACCTGAAATCACTGGATGGCCGTTGAGTCCTATTGTTGCACTCCTCAGCAGTGAGCATTCACGATCTCTCTCCGTGAGGTCCGAAACGAGGATATATCGGTCTCACGTGCGAGCACTTAACCAATAGACCACTGAGCCGGCATCCAACACCTGTTGTGAGGTAGCAACTCACTGAAGACAATGATGGAAGTGTGGTTCAATTTCGTGGGTCAGTTGAAGTTAGACATTAACACCGTTTGATGACAGCTCAATGGTCTATTGGTTTAGCATTCGCGCGCGAGATCGACAGATCCTGTGTTCGATTCTCACCTGTTGCGATCGTGGATTCGCACAGCTGAGGAGTTCAACGCTTCCAGGTCTTCCATGGTAGTCTAGCTTCAGTCGACTCATGATCTCAACCATTGAAATTATAGTTTACTTTAAGAAAAAGTCTAATCAAATCTTCAACGTTAAATGAATAAAAGTCATTTTATGTTGTACACTTATCTATGTGTATATATATGAACAATGGTATTTTTGTTTGTTGATTCTGTTTAACAATATGTTACATCCACATACAAATCTTTTCTTTAAAATATGAATGATATAAAATAGAAAAAAATGAATGAATTCTAAATAGAGAGAAAGACTTTCTTGCATAATGTAATGTAAATAAACAGATATGTACACATAGAGATGAAGAAAAGATATTGTCTAATGCATTCCGATAGAGAGATAGATAGATGGATAGATAAATACATACGAACAAGATAAAAGTGAAATTACAAATATAGATACATTTACACTTGTACTCATTATATATATATATGGTTAGATAATATTAACCTGTATTCGTTGAACTGAACTGTAGAATTTGTTCACGTAGTACACCAATTTCTTCACGGTAATTTTTACTTATATTCATCTAGAATAAAATATGAAAAACAAAATAGTACTGCAATAGAATAATACATTATTCAATTGACAATTATTATGAGAGTGAAATCGAAATTTTGCGGTTTTTTGAAATTTATTCATATAGAGAAATTATCTTCATTTTGTCTTGTTTGTTTGAATCTTTTTATTGATGTTTAGGACTGGAATTGATCAGTCTCTTATTGTCATATATGTATTCTGTGCGTATTGCCTTGATATTGCTTCAAGTCAAAAGCATTATGAACAAAAATAGACGGCGTCTGGTAGTGAAATTCTGTACGAATGTTTCGTCCTATTTGGGACTCGCCAGCTGGATGCATCTGCATTCCAAAGTTGATGTCTACTCTAGGACTCGATGCAGGTTCCTTCAGTCGATGAGTCTCAGACATAACGAAACATGCGTCCTGAATTCTATTGATAGTCACTATCCATCTCTGCTTAGAAGGATCATATATTGTTTTAACTGAAATATCACTACATCAAACGTGAGCGATAAAGTATGAAATCTAATATTATGGTTAAAGTAATATCATTGTTAATCTATCCAATAAATTTCAAAAGTATATTCAAAATTGATGACGTTCATTAGAATTATGAAAAATTCCAGTTTTAATCGTTTACACAAAATTTATTATTTCGTAAAAACACTTCATCAAAATTATTTATAACATTGGGAAGAAAATCTTCATGTTCATTTTTGTCTAACTCCGTCTGGAGCACTACTGAAGTTGCTGCCGGTCCGACGTCCAGATAAAAGAGGAGGATTAGGCATGCGGTTAGCGACCCCATCCCGTAGAATACAAACTCGCTAAAATCAAATGCTAACCAGTAAAAATAATCTATTTCTTTTTCACTGTGTATTATACTAAGCTATGGGAACTACAAATTAAATACATTTAGTTAATTTCTTATTAGAATTAATCAACAAAACATTATTAGTATACTGTTATAAAAAGGAATATGATACGCTTACTAGTAATGTTTCCCATCGGTCTGCGAATTGATCTATCGTTTCTACAAGTTGATTTGTTTCATTCTTGTCTTTTTTTATTTCAGAAATCCAACATGAAGTCGTAAATCTGAGTGGATGATTACAAAATACTGGTGAAACCTGTTTGAGCGAGGTAGCGTAACATGTTGACAATTGTGTATCATATTTTGATAATTAGTGAGAATTTGCAGACTCATTGTTGAAGTCCTGAACAAGGATTTTTGATTCTCTATTGAGAACCTAGATAGATTGTCTCAATAAAGCTGTCAATTCTAAGTTTATGGATTTATATTGGAATGGTGATTAGATGTGACATCTAGAACACAAATTTCATCGTACAAATGAGTCTTCAATTAGTTGTTGAATGGTGTGTGCTTATCACGCTGATTGTCCAATCGGTACTACAGGTTCAAATGATTGTCTAAATGTAAAGTGTGTATAACTAATTGTGGAATTCTCTTCTATCATCACTACTGACAATAGTGTATAGTGAATAATTTGATGTTAATTAATGAGTCCTACTGTTTTATTTATTCAGAAGACCTCGGACGTTAACGAATTGAGCACATCAACACAAAGCATTTCAAATGAAGGAACTTTGATGAGCACTGAAGTTCAGGGTAGAGAAAACTCAAGGAAACTACCGACAAAACTGACAAACACTCAGTAAATATTCAATATTTAGTAATAAATGCTACTTTCCTCGTTTTTCTTCAGAATATCACAACCAACATGACTGAAGTGGATAAACAGAGCAAATCACCCAACTACTTATATATCGTTATTCCCTTAATCGTATCACTATGCGTTGTATGCATTTGTGGTATTATTTGGAGATGCTGGTATGAACAAAGAAGGAGAAGTAATAAATGATTCATAGAAGCATCTTGTAACTCACTTCAAATATTCCAACACGGTTGTTTCCATTTCTGGTCTCATTAGAAAACTTTAGATTTCATTATTCATTTCCATAATTTGGACAATTGCTTCATGGAATTCTTATACTTCATTATGTAGCAACCGTTGTACTTTTATTGATCAAATAATAAACACAGTTTTTATGAATTGCGTAATTGTTTTCATTCAATTGAAACTACTGACTTGTTTTATAAGAGTTTCACAACATTTTATTTGTAAATTAGTAGTAATGTGTGTAGGTGGTTTTGTGATGATAACTGCAATCAACAATGAGTCCATTGTGAACGTTCATTCTGATGAAGTCTCATCACTGGGAAATATTCAAGTAGTGAAGGATGAAAGTGCCTCATACTATATTGATAAGGTATTTCGACAACTCAGTTTATAACAACGACTATCGTTAATGCCAAATGATATTTCCCAGTGATGAGACTTCATCAGAATGAACGTTCACAATGGACTCATTGTTGATTGCAGTTATCATCACAAAACCACCTACACACATTACTACTAATTTACAAATAAAATGTTGTGAAACTCTTATAAAACAAGTCAGTAGTTTCAATTGAATGAAAACAATTACGCAATTCATAAAAACTGTGTTTATTATTTGATCAATAAAAGTACAACGGTTGCTACATAATGAAGTATAAGAATTCCATGAAGCAATTGTCCAAATTATGGAAATGAATAATGAAATCTAAAGTTTTCTAATGAGACCAGAAATGGAAACAACCGTGTTGGAATATTTGAAGTGAGTTACAAGATGCTTCTATGAATCATTTATTACTTCTCCTTCTTTGTTCATACCAGCATCTCCAAATTATACCACAAATGCATACAACGCATAGTGATACGATTAAGGGAATAACGATATATAAGTAGTTGGGTGATTTGCTCTGTTTATCCACTTCAGTCATGTTGGTTGTGATATTCTGAAGAAAAACGAGGAAAGTAGCATTTATTACTAAATATTGAATATTTACTGAGTGTTTGTCAGTTTTGTCGGTAGTTTCCTTGAGTTTTCTCTACCCTGAACTTCAGTGCTCATCAAAGTTCCTTCATTTGAAATGCTTTGTGTTGATGTGCTCAATTCGTTAACGTCCGAGGTCTTCTGAATAAATAAAACAGTAGGACTCATTAATTAACATCAAATTATTCACTATACACTATTGTCAGTAGTGATGATAGAAGAGAATTCCACAATTAGTTATACACACTTTACATTTAGACAATCATTTGAACCTGTAGTACCGATTGGACAATCAGCGTGATAAGCACACACCATTCAACAACTAATTGAAGACTCATTTGTACGATGAAATTTGTGTTCTAGATGTCACATCTAATCACCATTCCAATATAAATCCATAAACTTAGAATTGACACCTTTATTGAAACAATCCATCCTGATCATTACTGTCAATGCATATGTTGGATCTTTTACACCAAATACACGTTGTATTCGATTTTGTTGCATTTTGGCATGTTTCAGCTGAATTGTATTTTGAACAAGTTTCTGTAAAAAGAATAAAGTGTATTTATTTCAAGTGATCAAATAAAAGAAAAGAGAATTATGAAGCCTGTAATTATAAGTCAATGGTATATAGGTGATTTTTGAGTTCAGTAACTAATTCATTCACTGGAATATTGTAATCACCATGTTTAATGCCTTCTTTCGAGATACTGACAAACTCAATGAATTCAACATAGCTCTCAACAACAGGTTCCAAGCCTTACAGGATCTGCTGAACGAAGAAGAAACTACAATGGAGGATAACTGGAAAGGTATCAAAGAAGCATTAACTTCAATGTGTCAAGAGGTTCTGGGCCGCAAGAAGCATCATCACAAGGAATGGATCTCTATAAAAACACTGGACAGGATCAAAGAAAGGAAGAACAAGAAGACAGCAAGTAACAACAGCCGAACACGAGCAGAGAAAGTCCAAGCACAAGCTGGGTACATAGAAGCAAACAAGCAAGTGAAGAAGAGCATCGAGGTCGACAAGCAGAATTACGTGGAACAACTAGCAACGACCGCTGAGAAAACTGCAAGAGAAGGAAATATGAAACAGTTTTGCGATACAACGAAGAAACTAGCACGGAAATATAGTAAACCAGAGAGACTGGTCAAAGACAAAGAAGGCAGGCCAATCACTGAAATTCAACAACAGCGGAACAGATGGGTGGAATACTTCGAGGAACTCCTGAATAGGCTGGCCCCATTGAATCCACTGGACATCGAAGCAGCACACACAAATCTTCCTATAGATGTCAATCCAACAACGACGGAAGAAATCAGGATGGCCATCAGACAAATCAAGAGCGGGAAAGCAACAGGACCTGACAATATACCAGCTGAAGCACTGAAGTCAGACATCGAAGTAACTACAAACATGCTTCACCTTCTATTCAAGAAGATTTGGGAGGCGGAACAAGTGCCGATGGACTGGAAAGAAGGACACCTCAGCAAGATTCCAAAGAAAGAAGATCTGAGCAAGTGTGAAAACTACAGAGGCATCACACTACTGTCAGTATCAGGGAAAGTCTTTAACAGAGTGTTGCTGAACCGGATAAAAGTGCAGTAGATGCCCAACTTCGAGATCAACAAGCTGGATTCCGTAAGGATCGGTCGTGCACAGACCAGATTGCGACACTACGGATCATCGTCGAATAATCAGGTGAGTGGAACTCATCATTATACATCAACTTCATTGACTTTGAGAAGGCGTTTGACAGTGCACATAGGAGAACATTATGGAGACTTCTTCGACACTATGGAGTTCCTGAGAAGATTGTCAACATTATCCGGAACTCATACGACGGACTACAGTGCAAAGTAGTGCATGCAGGACAGCTGACAGATGCATTCCAAGTAAGGACCGGAGTCAAACAAGACTGTTTACTCTCTCCCTTCCTCTTTCGTCTGGTGGTCGACTGGATTGTGATGACCTCGACATGTGAGGGAAAACACGGAATACAATGGACGGCTCAGAACCAATTAGACGATTTGGACTTCGTAGATGACCTAGCCCTCCTATCCCATACACACGAACAAATGCAGATGAAGACAACTAGTGTAGCAGCAGCAGCCTCTGCATCAGTGGGTCTCAACACACACAAAGGAAAGACCGAGATCCTCAAATACAACATCGAGAACACTAACCCAATCACACTTATTGGTGAAACTCTGCAAGACGTGGGATCCTTCACATTCCTGCAAGGCATCATCGATGAACAAGCATGATCGAATGCAGATGTAAAGGCGAGGATTAGCAAAGCAACGGTCGCATTCCCACAATTGAAGAACATATGGAATTCAAAGCAACTATCAACCACTATGGGATTGGAATCGACAACTGCATCTCTGTGCTAATGTGGCATGGCAACTCGAACTGATATACGTACGTACGAAGTTCTACGTTGTTACTGACTGACTGATTGTAAACGACAAATCGTGGGAGTTGTTAAGTACCAAGTCTACCACTTCATGTAACATAGATAACACCTCATCAATTATGGTAAGGTCTAAGTCGAGCGATGTGTTGGCGAAGCATCCCCATCCACATTTACTTGTGTTAAGCTCCAGCTGCCATTTTCAGCACCACTTCGCTACCTTGTGAAGCTTCATGCAGATGCAATTTCGCATAATGTTCAGCTCATGAGTAGAAAATCAATACACTACTGTAAGATCATCTGTAGACAGATGTGGTTTACCCATACAAAACATTCACAGATATCATCGATAAAAACAAAAATGAACAAAGAGCCTATTACACTAACTTGTAGTACACCACTTATAACAAGGGCAGGAGGATGTGAGAACCAGCAGAGAAACTGATATAGCACCAGATCATCACCTTCTGGTCGTCAAGGTGAAATGAAAACTTAAGACGCACTGGACTGGGCAGACGGGGCGGACAATATCACAAAAGTTTAATACGACTTTGCTTCAGCATACTGACAAACTTAACAAATTCAAAATAGCCCTGAGCACTACGTTCCAGGCCTTTCATGGTCTACTCAGTGGAGAAGGAACTACCATGGAGAGCAACTACCAAAGGATAAAAGATGCAATCGTTTCAACATGTCACGAGGTTCTGCGCCACAAGAATCACTACCACAAGGAATGGATCACTGTTGATACACTGGATATGACTCAAGAAAGGAGGAACAAGGAAGCAGCAATCAGTACCAGTCGAACAAGAGCAGAAAAAGCCAACTCAAAAGCTGAATACACAGAAGTAAACAAACAAGTGAAGAGGAGCATCGGAACCGACAAACGTAAATATGTGGAAGATTTAGCAATGATGGAGGAAAAGGCTGCAAGAGAAGAAAACATGAGACACAACAAACAAACTCGCTGGAAATTACCGTAAACCAGAACGGCCAGTGAAAAGCAAGGAAGACAAGGTAATCACCAACATTAAAGAACAACGAAACAGATGGGTAGAACACTTCAAACAACACTTGAATCTACCAGCCCAACAGAACCCACCCAACACCGAAGTAGTACCCACGGTTCCCCCTATTGATGTTGGCCCACCAACAATTGAAGAGATCAGCATGGTCATCAGACAAATCAAGAGCGGCAAAGCAACAGGACCAGACAACATTCAAGCAGAAGCACTGAAAGCAGACGTAGCAGTAACTGCAAAGATACTCCACATTCTCTTCAGTAAGATTTCGGATGAACAACAAGCACCAACAGACTGGAAAAAAGAACTTCTAATCAACATACCAAAGAAAGACAATCTCAGCAATTGTGATAACTACAGGGGAATCACTCTTCTCTCAATACCATAAAGTCTTCAATAGGATGTTGTTATACAAAATGAAAGACTCCGTAGACGCCCAACTTCGAGACCAACAAGTTTGATTCCATAAGGATCGATCCTGTACAGACCAAATCGCAACTCTACGGATCATTGTAGAACAATCACATGAACGGAATTCATCACTCTACATCGACTTCACTGACTACGAGAAGGCATTTGATAGCGTAGATAGGACAACACTAAGGAGAGTTCTTCGACACTATGGCGTGCCTCAGAAGATAGTCAATATCATACGGAATTCCCATGATGGATTGCACTGTAAAATCGTGCATGGAGGACAGATGACAAACTCGTTCAAAGTGAAGGCCTGTGTAAGGCAACGTTCTTTACTCTCACCCTTTCTCTTCCTCCTGGTGATCGTCTGGATCATGAAGACGTCAACATCTGGGGGAGCACAGGATACAACGGACAGCTAGGATGCAGTTGGATGATCAAGACTTAGCAGATGATCTGACTCTCCCATCGCACACGCAACAACAAATGCAGGAGAAGACGACCAGTGTAGCAGCAGTCTCAGTGGCAGTAGGTCTCAATATACACAAAGGGAAAAGCAAGATTCTCCGACACAACACAGCATGCACCAATCCAATCACAATTGACGGAGAAGATTTGGAAGATGCAACAACCTTTACATATTTGGGCAGCATCATTGATGAACACGGTGGATCTGATGCAGATGTGAAGGCACGGATTGGAAAAGCAAGAGCAGCATATTTACAACTGAAGAACATCTGGAACTCAAAACAATTGTCAACCAACACCAAGATCAGAATCTTCAATATGAATGTCAAGACTCCTACTGTATGGGGCGTAACCCAGAGAACTGCGAAAGTCATCATCCAGAAGATACACGTGTTAATTAACAGTTGTCTACGCAAAATACTTCAGATCCGTTGGCAAGACACTATCAGCAACAACATACTGTGGGAGAGAACAAACCACATTTCAGTGGAGGAAGAAATCAGCACGAAGCGCCAGAATTGGATAGGACACACACTGAGGAAAGTGCCCAACTGCGTCACAAAGTAAGCCCTCACATGGAACTCTAAAGGTCGAAGAAGAGGAGGTCCAAAGAACACATTGCGCTGACAAATGGAGACAGAAAACAGAAGAATGAATAAAAGTTGGATAGAATTACAAAGGAATGCCCAGGACATAGTGAGTTGGTGAATGCTGGTCGACGGCCTATGCTCAATTGATAGTAACAGGCGTATTCTCTACCGGAACACGTAATTTCAGCATTTTCTATTGATATATTCAAGACGAGATTAGACCTCCAGAGTATTACAAACTGCAAGGATTAATACAGGTCAATAGACCTCCTATCCTTATTACTGAAGACTTCGGCACTGGCCGTCTGAAAGGTAAGAGTATTGTTAGCTCTTGCCTAAGATCATCGTGCTTTGATGAAGAGGCCGCAAGCGACTCCACATTAGAACGCATATCGTTTAATAGCTTAATAAGCCATTATATATATATATATATATATATATATATATATATATAATCTGATCGGTTTTCGATCTTATTATACAACTTGTTGTTCAGTTGGAAACTGAGTCATCTAGAAGCAGGTGTGAAGTATATACATTTGTCAACAATGTCTGATTCAAAGTTGTTACACAGCATATGCTGTGTATACTCCGTATGGAGTATAGATAACAAGTGTTGATATTATCTGAAAGGTCAAGGTTTCTTCGGTTCGTTTATTAAACAGTCGACTCATTTGGTTATAGGCGTTAATCTTAATGCTATTTATGAGTTATACAATACAAATCAATGATATCTTAATACTTTACATTGAATAACTCTCATTTGTAACACAAAATTCACACTTACCGCCAGACGCTTTATATCAGACTTCTACTTCTCAGTGAATAATTTAACTCAATGTCCATCCACAAACAGACTGATCCGTCAACAAATCAATCAGCTGACATTCAAGTGAAAATTTGGGTCTGAATCGCGCAACACGAACAAACCTATAATAGTAGTACGAAAATTAACATACTTCTCCGTTCGACCAATTCCAATCAACAAATGCATCCAAGTAACTGAAATTAATGTGACGAAATCCGGAGTTGCTTCTTTCTTCTTTTGATTTTGTCCACAAGGGATCTGTTAACAGAATATGAAGCCAGCCAGAACGTAAGAAACTCTATCCACTCAGAACAAAATGAGAATAATGATCTGGGTGGTCTTAGTTGTTTTTCTTATGTAACTCAACTGTTCAATGTCATCATTGTTGTTCAAACTATCATCTTGGAACCACCGAAAGAGTAAAACAAAAACTGCACTATTCATATTCTCCCCTCCAAAACGGTATTTTAATTCCATGTGCACATGAAGTATTCAATGGACAGTTTTTACATTTTACTAAAAAAAACTCCGAGTAATTCTCATTTCTAAATAATTGTGTGTGTACGTGTGTTGAAGTTGGATCAACAAAGTTCTAACAGCTTATTCTAAATCAATTAGTCGATGTAAATCAAATAAAAAACACAACAAACAAGGACCGTGTAGGGCCAGTGAAATTCCACTGAGCCCCAGCCAAATCATCCGGCAGTTGTGTCATTGAATATCGAACAAATCATCGATCCTCGTCAATGTCAAGGACAACCAACGCTCATCAGTTATTCGTACGCCATGGACTGGCCCATGCGGCAGTGGTCTTACTTTCGCTTGTATCCACTTAAACTAATATATTTCTGTAATAACGTCCTTCGTGTTGTACAGTCTTCAAAGCATCTTTAGTACCTTGATACGTCAATGGGGTAATCCAAGTAAGGCGCTGACCGCGAGGTGTGACTTCAACGTTAGCTAGTTTGTCACACTATTCACGCATAAATCGATTAGGCCTCCGATCATTCGACATAGATCATCTACATTGGTGATCTACAACTGAGAATGATTGATGTGGAAACGAAAGAACAATGAAGTGTAAGACAATTGATTGACATTTTGCAAATGAAGACTCTACCTCATGGTTGTCAGATTTTACAAAGAGATTTTGCAATTTTGTATTCAAATCTAATTGATTGTCCCCACTTGTGTTTTCTTCTCAAACGTGACTGTTCCTTTTGCAAATATCAGTCAATTGTTTCAGTGTCTTCAATGTTCCTGCATTCCCATACCAATTACATTCTGATTCCGTTCTTCCCATCTCAATCTTCTGCTGCCAGATATTCCATTCCTGACTCACCACATATACTACTCATGTCGGTATAAGTAGCACACACCACAATACTTGATAACTGATAGACACAATACCATTCAATATTATTCACGGTTAATTCACTGTACTTATTAACCTGATTTACGAAATGGTTTACTCATAGATGTGTCCGACGTTTTCACATGAACATATCAATGGTCTTAACATCAGTCTCCTCTCATAAGTAAACGTAATTTTGTATTTAGTACAGTGAGATTCTTCAACACTGAAGTCAAGATGGTTCTACTGTACGGAGCTGAAACTTGGAAGACTACTACAAATTCCGCGAAATTTGAAAGTGGTAACTGTTTTTCACGTGGTCTTGAAATTCTTCGACTTGTTCATTTGTAGGGTGTATTATACGAAGACTATCATCCTATCTTGTACATCGGGTACATTTAACCTGAAAAATTAAAAAAAAACTTCGACGGATGCCTACCAGCTTCTATTATTCCGATTTTGGACTTAAGTCTAAAATAGATCTAAAATTTATTATATACTCATAGTCTCCGATCCTTGTATTAGCCAGGTTAATACTTAGCAACTACTAATACTCTGATATTATATTTGATTTAACGAGCTCTGTACCCAGTTTGAAATCATGGTTAATAACTCCAGTAAAAGAGAAATTTCACCAACTTCTGAGCCTAATAAACGGTCCAAATCCGTAACCTCTATGACTGACGACTCAGTACCTGACAATGTCAAACCTTTAACAAATGAACAATATGCGCATTGTACACAAATGTCACTAACATCACCTGAATCCTCATGTTACTGCCCCTCCATCTCTGCGTGCAGTATGCCAACGGTAAGACTGGTTGACATACAAGACACTATACCCATGTGCATCGAAAAGTCAGCACAGTCTACCAGACAATACGTTCTACCAAGGCTTAAATCTAAAATTTCAAAAACTAAAGAGTCCAGTAGTTCATCTCATACACATGAAAATATTGATAGATGTATTACTGACGTCCGTCAACTACAAAACTCCTTAGCCGAAATAAACGGCAGACTTCAGCAACTAGCACCCCTCATGCACATATGGGGCCTTGACACTGATAGGAATCTTGAGCAACTCACTTAAGCTGAGTGTATTTTGGAGTCCGTGGCTGAAGAAGTGACGAAAAGAGTGATATCCTCCTTCAATGCAGTTGCGTATAACCTCCCCGACCGCATACACCCATCTAAGTTGAGGGATATTTGCCTTAGAGCATGCGGTATGCTGAACGTTAACTGCAAAGTCAAACGCCTTAGAAAAAAGTCAGACAGATCTACTTGCCCCCTCCTGTTTATGTTCGGCTGTTGTAATGATGCTAAACAGTTTATTGATTCCAGCAAAAATATTAGCTCACTCATTCCATACAAAAGTATAAAAGTCACTCCAGACCTTACGCCCTGTCAACGTCGTGTAAGAAGACGTGAAGCGATAGAATTGCATGGTAGTATTACAGTGAATAACCAGCCAGAGTCAGTTTGCAACAATAAGCATGACATCACTCCACGAACAGTCGATCACTCTGTTGATCTAGATGAGTCTGCTGATCAGAAACCTTTAGATAAGATACGTACCCCAACTGTCACCAAAAAACATAACAATATGTCTAGTCCCAGCTGCTCGCTCAGTAATGTACTAAGATGTGAGGCGTGCGACAACACGCACCCGACTAAACCTATACACCTAAAAGTTAGTCCCCCTGAAGATACTTCACAGGTTGACTCGAATAAACCTAACTTCATCTCACTGAAACAACGAAAGACTCCAGCTCCGACAAAAAAGAGTGGGAAGACAAGACTCACGATACCGAGCAGGGGAACACATAAGGTTGAACCCAACTGTTCTATAGGTATCCCAACAACAGTGAACAGGTTCTCCCCGCTGATACCATATAACTTGCCTTCAACACCTCTAAGTTGTAAAATGGGTAGTGGGCTACAGCGTAACAAGCCTTTTTCCACGCAGACTAACAAATACTATCGGAGTACTGATCACTCCAAGCATCCCCTAAAGCTTAAAACCATTAATAAGAATGGTAATAATAGGTTTCTCACCTCACACCCTATCTACATTCCCCAGGATCATAATTGTAACTACTCTCAGAAAGAAAACTTTTCACACCCTTTAGTACCAACCCACCACATGGAAACGACTCCCACTTACAATAATAGTCGCAACTCCTTCCAGTTACGCGCAGCAGACCCTTCTCACGCTAGCGTAAATAGTTATAACAGAGGCTACGCGACTAACCACCAAGACTATTTTGCAAACAACCATACACTTCACAGCAGGCCAGTACAAGATTTTTTTGGAATACGTCCTCTAGTGACACCTCTGTTGAAGAATATAGCTCAAGTTATTTCAAACCACATGCAAAACATAAACGCGTTTCCCCCGTACAGTTTCCATCAGAGAGTACTCCCCCCCTTTCCTCCTGGGTAAACTCCCCAATCAACTTCACTAGCTCATTTGATACATCCCCCATTAAGTCTAGCTATCAAAATACCGAGCTATTGAAGAACATCCAATCCCTCATTTTAAACCCATATCACACCCGTGAGGGTTACAACGACTTTATTCGAGATACTCTCACTCATTTTAACCTAGTAGGCCATTTGTTTAATATATGTCTCATCAACGCTAGGTCGATCTGCAATAAAAAGACGGATTTAGCCCTGTTTGTATCCATATATCAACCATCACTTATTATGATATCTGAAGCATGGACCAACAGTAATATTTCCGACCTAAGTATATCTCTTGACAACTATTTACTATATAGAAGTGATAGATTGAAGGGACGAGGCGGAGGATGCCTGATTTACGCTCACTCTAGCCTAAACTCACTACTATGTGATATGCCTGAACTAAACAAACTGAAGGATTCGGTGTGGATTGTATTAAAGCCGTCGAATTCCGTTACCTTACTGTTCGGCTGTGTTTACCGTCAACCCAACGCACCAATAGATGACATAGCAATACTATCGGAGGTATTCACACTAGCATCATCTCTCCCATTCACAGGCAAGCTTATTTGTGGTGACTTCAACTTGCCCGAAATTTCTTGGTTCCCAATCAGGGCGCCGAAGCGTTATGAATCATTTATAGAATGTCTAGAGCTCGGACAATGGACTCAGTATGTCAATGGCCCTACCAGACATCAAAATATCTTGGACTTAGTCTTTACCAGTGGCCTCACCCCCAATACTGTGTATATTGGAAAAACGTTTCCAGGTAGTGATCATAACATTGTCATATGCAGCCTTAATATAAAAACCACAACCGGTAGACGTAAAACCGCAACACTTCGCAGAAACTATCGCAAGGTTGATTGGAATAACTTCCACAATCACCTAAGAAGCACTGATTGGGGAACTTTCTTTACTGCAAACAATACCGACACACTAACCAATATATTTTATCTCAACATCAGAAGTATCATCAACAAAATCGCACCTTTAGAATACTGTAGACCTACGGTCTCCAAAGATCTTTATATACCGGTCGGTACACGAAGACGTCTTCAAAGACATTGTACTCGATTCCATAACCTTAATGACTTCTCCTCTTTGGTGACGATGACTGAAATAATTATCCGAACAGAGGCATTAAGTACACAAAAAGCCGTCGCACAGGAAAAACGTGCAGTCGAACTTAACGATAACTTCTCTTCACTCACCATACTCCTTCAAAATAAACTTAAACGTTCCAAATCGAGAGGGAGCGTATTCATTAAAGACAAACAAGTATACGAAGACCCTAAACTTGTTGCGGAACTATTTAGTGAACACTTTTGTTGCTCACTAACTAACGAAAAACCACTAAACGATTCAGAACCAATCCCAGTACCTCCTTATGAAATTACTAATGTAAACTTTAATGTACAAAATATCTCTAAGGCAATCAGTACATTGAAACACTCATACACTGATGGACCAGATGGTATTCCAGCTAGCATGCTAAAACGTGGAGGGGATGATTTGTGTGTTTTGCTTCTCAAACTATTTGCGATATCACTCTCTACAGCGTGTTACCCTACTGCCTGGAAAACTACACATATCATTCCCAAAATTAAAACAGGACCTGAAGCAAATGTTGACAATTACCGACCCATAAACATAACTTCAGTGGTATCTAGAGTGATGGAAAAAGTAGTTAAGGCGGCTGTAGTCCAACATCTACTTGCTAATAGTCTCATCTCGACCTCCCAGCATGGATTTCTTAGGTCAAGATCATGCGATACATGCCTAGTAGACTACCTGAATGATATAACTCTGAAAAGAGACAACGGACTACTTGTATCAGTCCTCTTCTTAGACTTTAAAAAAGCCTCTGATAAGGTCCCACATGAAAGGCTTCTCGTCAAACTGAAGTCCTTCGGAATAAACGACCCACTGTACTCATGGTTTGCTTCGTTCTTAACAGAACGTAAGCAGATGGTAAAGTACAATGACTGTCTCTCATCACCTAAACCCATAACTAGTGGAGTCATCCAGGGAAGCGTATTAGGCCCACTCTTGTTTCTTATGTATATAAACGATATATGTAACACTATAACATTTGGGAAACCATACTTATATGCTGATGATCTCAAGATAGTATACAGTTATAAGCCTGAGACCCTGAACGAAAGTGTACCCCTGATCCAAAATGACCTCAATAACTTAACTATCTGGAGTGAAAAATGGCAATTACCATTTAACCTCAACAAGTGCGGGATCATGCAGTTTGGAAAGCATCCCTATGAACTGCAACTTGATTTAAATAAAAGTAGAGTCCAGACACTCAAATCAGTACACGATCTAGGTATTAATTACACAAGAAGTCTGAACTTTGAAGAACATGCATCATCTATTATTTCTAAATGTAGACGGCAAATCGGTTTCATAATGAGAAATTTCTTCACAACAGAGGCTAAGCTTACTCTCTATAAAATATGTGTACGACCTTCCCTGGAGTACTGCTCTTTTATCTTCTCTAACATGAATACCACCGACAAGATAAGAGTAGAAGACGTTCAAAAACGCTTCACACGCCAACTGCTAGGAAGTAACTCTAATGTCGACTACACAGATAGATGTAAGCACCTCTCTTTAGAACCTTTATGGCACCGTAGGGTAAAGAATAATTTAATATTTCTCTACAAAGCGATATATGGACTCTCATTTCTAACCTCCTGCCCAACTATGATTCACGACCCAGCCTATAGACTAAGAAACAACGCATATACACTACACACTGTAAAACACCAAAAACAAGTGCGTTGTAAGTTTTTTACAGTGCGGTATAGTTTATTGTGGAACAGGTTGCCATTGCCTATCCGTAACTGTGACACATTTACCAGATTCAAAAGGCTAATAACCCTGTTTCTAGACTCTAAAGAGCTTCAATCTTTCCTCGAACTCCCGCCCACCAATGAAACACTTTATTATGGACCGCCTAATTTCTAGACTGAACAAGAATATAACGAGCCCAACTATTATTAATATGAATACAACTAAATTATAGGACATACGGTTTGCCGTTTCCTATTATTCATTGTGCATTAATCCAGGCCTAATGCTCCTAACCCTCACTTTCAGTTCTCAAATCGCTCTACTGGTTAAATAAACATTTTTCTTCCTAAGTGTCATGTCTTTTTTTTCTATTGCAAGTAGACAGATAACTCAGTAATCTTATGGATGCTGATCTGCTAAGGCCGATCATACGAAGCTCAAAATTGATCAGAAAATCTTGTGAGTTGCTCTGTGTTTTATTTTTCTTACCCTAAAAATTCTACAATTTTATACTCTTTCATATCATTTAATTTGCTACTAGTCATACTATCTTTAAACCACATATAATCTAACCTGGTTTTTTTTTCTATCTTTCACCATTAGTTATCTTCATAGCAGTGTGATATACTAAATGGACATCTAACCCATAATACGAACGCTTTAACTACATGATTTGCTTGTAATATGGAACTAGTAGAGACAGTGTATTCCAACCATGTGCTTTGATTAAAGCAGTATGCATACTTACCGCAAACGTAAGAGAGCCTAACATCACAAAAGGAGGGAGGGTGGCGTTACTGACCAGCAAACATGATGGCGGGGAGATAACCTCAATCCACCCATGTCTGTAGGGCAGAACATTTTGTTAAATCACGGCTCCTTATGGTCTATTGGAATGTCACGAACTAGTGGTATTGGTGATGACTTATCATGCAAAATACCTCTTTAAATCGTGTTTAGAATGTTAAATTGGTTTAACTTCCTACCCAGTAATCCTATTACAAGCAAACTAGACAATTCGATAAAAAAAACGAAGCCTACTCAAGACCCTATAAAATCTAAAAAAGGCTCCAATAGCGTCGACAAAAAAAAAGGGAGACAGCCATTTGTGTATCGTAACACTGCTTTTAGCACTATATTTTATAACTACATATTCTCATACTCTTAGTTTCTTTCTGAACCACCTCCATTTGTCAGTTGATTATTCACTCATACCTTGTCTACAGTTATTTACTTTAACCTATTAGGATGTTCCTGCTTACTAAAATACTTTAATGAAAGAGAATCAGACTGAGTAGTCATACCTCAACCACTACTTCATGAACACTGTCTTCTCTGCTTCTCGTCCTTTTTTTATTTTCTTGAACCTTTTTTCAGCCCCCTTGAGATACGGAACGAGTGATCCCGTCCTGCACCATCTTTAAAGACTCAAATATTCCAAAGGGATATAAGATTGCGATTTCTAGAAGCCCTCAACTGCACATGAATCTAGTATCGACCGTCAGTTGCACGTCGCAACGCAACTCTCATGAAGCGCGCTAACTGTGATACTGACTAAAACCATTCTACATTCATATCTTATAAATTATAGACCCAGCTGATTAATTTACTACAGTTGGAAATTGTATCATTTGTAACAATTTGATCTTGCCTGTAAACTGGCATGACTCATGTAACAAAATGTTATTTGAGAATAAATTATTATTATTATTATTATTACAACCATCATGGAGAACATACAAGTATTTCAGAACAATTGTTTACTCGTGATACTCAATGACCGTTGGTCGGATACCATCAGTATCGGCCTACTATGGGATAGAACAAACCAATTTCTATTTGAAGAGGAAACTACGAAGAGACTTTGGAAGTGGATTGGATGCACTTTGAGGAAATCAACAAACTTCATCATGAGGGATGTACTGACTTGGAATCCGTGATGCGAATGGAGAAGCGGAAGGCCGAATAGTACACTATGTACGGAATTACAGGCAGACATGAGAAGAATGAATAGCAGCTGGAAATGATTGCTTGGGATAGAATTGGATGGAGAATGTTGGTGGGCGACCTATGCTCGTTCACGAAGTGCAACAGTATTTGGGTAAGTACGGTTTTACTTACTTCTTCATAAGGCACTAAACATATGTGGTGCCGTTTCGAATTAGTCGCACAAGTTTAAGAGATGTTATTTTAAATCTGATTAGTCTGTTAGTCAAGTGAATAGTTTTATGAATTTAGCTTATTCCTAAACCTGATTACATTTCTTGATGGATTTTAAGAAGAAACGAACATGAAATTCATTTCAATCCATTCCAATGAGTGTTTATTTAACGTAACACAATACATTTCGGTATGAATCGTCTATAAAAACTTAACAGACCGTTAAACGTGCGCGATTGCTTGATGGTGGTCGGTTCTGGGTAATCCAGAATGGCCGCCACTTTTGTTCTAAGGGGTTGAATGCCATGCGCATCTATGGTGTGTCCTAAGAAGTCTAAGGATTCAGTTCCGAATTGGCATTTCTGAATGTTTACGGTAATGCCATGTTTTTGCAGTCGGTCGAAAACAAGGTCCAGATGCTGGAGATGTGATTCTTTGTCCGAACTTGCTATTAGACAGTCATCAACGTATGCATGTACGAAGTTGAGACCTCGAAAAACGTCGTCGATGAACCTTTGGAAAGTCTGTGCCGCGTTTCTCAGACCGAAAGGCATTCGCAAAAATTCATAGAGTCCGAAGGGCGTTATAATAGCGGTTTTTGGAATGTCTTCAGTTGCCATAGGAATTTGGTTATAAGCTTTTACCAAGTCAATTTTTGAAAAGACAGTTGCACCTTTCAAGGTAGCTGTCAAATCGTGAATGTGGGGCAACGGGTAACGATCGGGAATGGTTTTTGCATTCAATCTCCGATAGTCACCAGTTGGACGCCAATCGTTGCTGTCCTTTTTAAAGACCATGTGCAACGGAGATGCCCATGGGCTATTTGACGGTCGTATGATTCCTAAGTTTATCATATGGTCGAATTCGTTTTTCGCCAAACTTAACTTTTCGGGGGCCAGTCGGCGTGCTTTCGAGAAGACAGGTGGTCCTGTAGTCGTGATGTGATGTGTAACATTGCTGGTTACACACGGCAATTTCGGTTGCGATTGGTAAATGCCAGAATATTTATGGAGTAGTGGTTGGTAGATGGGGTCTATAGTGTGCTTAATAGTGACTGGAGATAACCTGCAACCAGAAAAAGAAGTCAAGCAAACAGATAAATTAGTGTTTCCGTCTACTAACCTCCGTTTGCGCGTATCGATAATTAAGTTGTGGTGTTGTAGAAGGTCCATACCAATGATTGGCATAGAAACATCTGCAACAACAAAAATCCAGTGAATGGGTTTGCGTAAACCCACGTTAAGATAAACATACCTTTGGCCATACGTAGCGATAGGCTTTCCGTCTGCCGCCTGTAGATTTAAAACAGGCTCGTGTAGTCTGTCGTCGGAATTCGCTGGGAGAACGCTAACCTCTGCGCCAGTATCGACGAGGTAGCGAACTCTCGTTATCACATCTGTGACATATAAAAGACGGCTATGTTCGCAGGCTACGGTCGCCGTTAACGCGTGCCGGCTTGGAAGTTTCCCGAAACGTTCTTCGCGTCGACGGATTTCGCGTTGGGAAAATTGCAGGGTTTTCTGCAATTTCTGGCGGACTTTCCGTACTGGTTATGGTACCAACACCAATCAGGATTATCCGTTTCTCGAGTTCTAGATACAGATCGCCTACGTGATGTGCTTCTCCGCGGGGTAAGTGATCGTTTACGGTCGTTACAGAGTTTGAGATAGCGCGTAAGTGTATGGCATAACTGTGTAATGTCATTCTGAGTCGTTTGAGGCTTTTCTTTGACTGAAAAAACCTCGGCGTTAGAAGACCTAGTGATTTCGAGAATGCGGTCGGCAGATGCAGCTAGCTCGTCTACGGCGTTGTTTTGGAACGAGACCAAAACAGCTTGCACCTGTTGAGGAAGTTTGGATAAGAAAAGTTGTTTGAATAGGCCGTCATCGAAGGTTCTTTGGCCAATGACTTCTCGCATTCTTTGCAACATGTCTGTGGCAGAACCGTGTTACAGGTCGATGTTGTTGAGGAGTTGGTCTAGCCTTTGTCGATCGGTTAGATCTCCGCGTTTAAGGATGGCATGTTTCAGGGTTTGGTATGGATCAGAAACATCACTAGTAAACATACTAGGTGTTACGTACCTGTTAAATTCGCGCGGTAGTGCCTTGACTACTGCGAGGAATTGTGCACGCACATCGTTCACACCGTGCTCGAAGAAGTCAGCTTCTGCGTAACAAAACCAGGCTTCGATGTTGTCTGGCCAGAAAGGCATAAGTTGGAAAGAGGGTGGGGACACAGTCTTTAACTTAAATACTTTAGGGGTCTGTTCAGTCATAGTAATATATCAAGTACGAAAAGTGAACGAGTGGGAAATATATATATAAACCCAAAAACACGGTAAAAAATATCACAATGTTAAAAAAAAATTAAAATAAGACAATGATATATAAAATCACAAAAAGGAACAGACTCACAGTTTACAATATGGTGTACCAGATCACGTCGGGCTCACCAATGAAGATGCCACAGGTATTCGGAGTTTGACAACGCTTTAACCAGTAACACCTTCTAATACAAAGCGCACCCACCAAGTAAAATCAAAAGACAGAAGTGAGGAGATCGAAGATATATTTGATAAGCTATCAATATATCGAGGATCGTTTGCACTAATCAGGCTAGCGATTGCGGCAGATGCTGAGCACGGCGTTCCCACACGTGATCTGGTGCGGATGCTTGACCGAGCGCCTTCAGCTAGATGAGTCCACTAAAACTGTGGTCAGCATCCAATGTCGAAAACTTACAGAGCTATTTGATTTTGGGGAATTATTTACCGCTACAACACAATACATTCAACATAATGTGACAATGATTTGCTTCCACAGCACAAATACCACACCAACTACGACTGATCCATATCATCGATGTAACATTTTAGGGTTGAATGAAATTCTGACATCTTTTCCATGGATCTCAATTGATTGATTGCAGAATTCGACGAAACTATGAACATAGACAAAACAATAAACCATAAATGGGATGTGGTGATTTTCAGAAATAGACCGTTTTCTAACTGTTGAATTCACAAGCTAAGAGAATACAGCACACTTCCTACTTGTTCATCACTTTTTTCAAATGAAACTAACCTTATCGGTTACTTAATTAAATGTTAATAACAAGTAAACATTTTCGATTGTTTTTTTTTTGAATAATCACAATAAAAATCGAAATTAAGTGAAGTTGGCGAAGGGAGATTGATGAAATCTAAGTGATATGCATATTGATGATTGGTGTAAGGTGTTTGTGGGAATAATTGACTAGCATAGTTTGCACCATCAACTGACCTCAGTATTTATCGGTTCAACTGCTCCTGTGGAGCCAGTTATACTAAAAATAAGCGTACAGTATTCTAGGAGTGGTTGAACACAAACTTTGTACATCGAAATATGTGACTCGCTGTCGCAATGGTTTTGAGTTACGCAACTCCGTCTGTAGCTCTTCTAGAGCTACTGCCGGTTTTAAGCCCGGGCAAAGGAGGAGGGTTTGGCATGGGGTTAACGACCCCATCCCGTAGAAAACTAACTCACTGAGAAAACGCTAACCTGAAAATTGAATTCAAATCGTTTAAATTCTGCTCTGGAAGTTAGAAGTTCTTCGTTTAGAAGAGTTATGACGCCATATGGAGATAGCCCAGTTCCTTCGGAAATCACGAGGTTCATGCTCCCTCTAACAACCAGAGCAACAATTTTTATAGGTACATGCAACGTGAGGACAATGCGGAAGACCGGGAATACCAGATAAACAGCAACGGAAATGAGGAGATACAACTTGAAAGTACTGGAAATCAGCGAAACTACTTAGAACCAAGCTGCACAGAAAAGTCTGGATACGAAAGAGATGCTGCTTTACTCCGGTCACGAAGAGGAAAATGCTCCACACATTCAGAGAAACGCTCTAATGCTGTCCAAGCAAGTACGAAATGCACTTGTGGGATGGGAATCTCACGGATCCAGAATCATCAAAACATCATTCAAAACAAAGAAGGATGGAATTACGACGAATGTTATCCAATGTTATGCACCCACCAATTATAGCAACGACAACAGTACAGATCAATTCTATGAGAAGCTGCAGTCAATCATAGAGAAGTACCCAAGAAAACACCTCATCATTCTGATGAGAGATCTCAACGTCAAATTCGGAATAGACAACACCGGATATGAAGATATCATGGGACGACATGGACTTAAATAGAGAAATGGAAATGGGGAGAGATTTGCGAATTCATGTGCATTCTACAAATTGGTCGTAGGTGGTACAATATTTCCACACAAACGTATACACAAAGCTACATGGATCTAACCGGACCACACCACAGAGAAACAAATAGATCATATCTGCATCAATAAAAAATTCCGAAGGACAATGGAGGATGTGAGAATCAAGAGAGGAGCTGATGTAGCTTCAGATCATCACCTGGTGTTGACCGAGATAAAACTTAAGCTAAACAAACACTGGAAAACTAGGGAAACAACATTACCAATGATCAAAACAGCCATCCTTCGAGACACTGACAAACTCAATGAATTCAACATAGCTCTCAACAACAGGTTCCAAGCCTTACAGGATCTGCTGAACGAAGAAGAAACTACAATGGAGGATAACTGGAAAGGTATCAAAGAAGCATTAACTTCAATGTGTCAAGAGGTTCTGGGCCGCAAGAAGCATCATCACAAGGAATGGATCTCTATAAAAACACTGGACAGGATCAAAGAAAGGAAGAACAAGAAGACAGCAAGTAACAACAGCCGAACACGAGCAGAGAAAGTCCAAGCACAAGCTGGGTACATAGAAGCAAACAAGCAAGTGAAGAAGAGCATCGAGGTCGACAAGCAGAATTACGTGGAACAACTAGCAACGACCGCTGAGAAAACTGCAAGAGAAGGAAATATGAAACAGTTTTGCGATACAACAAAGAAACTAACACGGAAATATAGTAAACCAGAGAGACTGGTCAAAGACAAAGAAGGCAGGCCAATCACTGAAATTCAACAACAGCGGAACAGATGGGTGGAATACTTCGAGGAACTCCTGAATAGGCTGGCCCCATTGAATCCACTGGACATCGAAGCAGCACACACAAATCTTCCTATAGATGTCAATCCAACAACGACGGAAGAAATCAGGACGGCCATCAGACAAATCAAGAGCGGGAAAGCAACAGGACCTGACAATATACCAGCTGAAGCACTGAAGTCAGACATCGAAGTAACTACAAACATGCTTCACCTTCTATTCAAGAAGATTTGGGAGGCGGAACAAGTGCCGATGGACTGGAAAGAAGGACACCTCAGCAAGATTCCAAAGAAAGAAGATCTGAGCAAGTGTGAAAACTACAGAGGCATCACACTACTGTCAGTATCAGGGAAAGTCTTTAACAGAGTGTTGCTGAACCGGATAAAAGTGCAGTAGATGCCCAACTTCGAGATCAACAAGCTGGATTCCGTAAGGATCGGTCGTGCACAGACCAGATTGCGACACTACGGATCATCGTCGAATAATCAGGTGAGTGGAACTCATCATTATACATCAACTTCATTGACTTTGAGAAGGCGTTTGACAGTGCACATAGGAGAACATTATGGAGACTTCTTCGACACTATGGAGTTCCTGAGAAGATTGTCAACATTATCCGGAACTCATACGACGGACTACAGTGCAAAGTAGTGCATGCAGGACAGCTGACAGATGCATTCCAAGTAAGGACCGGAGTCAAACAAGACTGTTTACTCTCTCCCTTCCTCTTTCGTCTGGTGGTCGACTGGATTGTGATGACCTCGACATGTGAGGGAAAACACGGAATACAATGGACGGCTCAGAACCAATTAGACGATTTGGACTTCGTAGATGACCTAGCCCTCCTATCCCATACACACGAACAAATGCAGATGAAGACAACTAGTGTAGCAGCAGCAGCCTCTGCATCAGTGGGTCTCAACACACACAAAGGAAAGACCGAGATCCTCAAATACAACATCGAGAACACTAACCCAATCACACTTATTGGTGAAACTCTGCAAGACGTGGGATCCTTCACATTCCTGCGAGGCATCATCGATGAACAAGCATGATCGAATGCAGATGTAAAGGCGAGGATTAGCAAAGCAACGGTCGCATTCCCACAATTGAAGAACATATGGAATTCAAAGCAACTATCAACCACTATGGGATTGGAATCGACAACTGCATCTCTGTGCTAATGTGGTATGGCAACTCGAACTGATATACGTACGTACGAAGTTCTACGTTGTTACTGACTGACTGATTGCAAACGACAAATCGTGGGAGTTGTTAAGTACCAAGTCTACCACTTCATGTAACATAGATAACACCTCATCAATTATGGTAAGGTCTAAGTCGAGCGATGTGTTGGCGAAGCATCCCCATCCACATTTACTTGTGTTAAGCTCCAGCTGCCATTTTCAGCACCACTTCGCTACCTTGTGAAGCTTCATGCAGATGCTATTTTGCATAATACACTACTTGAGGATGAGATGACGTTTAACTGGTCCTCTCACTTTATCCAAATTTTTAGTCTTAGTGACTTCAAAACCCAAACAGGCTTCTTTATGATAAATCGCTTGGGTCTTCCAAATCAATTTAGCGAAGGAAGAAACCGATATTCTGAACAATCTGAATCTTCAATACGAACATCAAGACAGTTCTACTGTACCAAGCTGAAAATTGGACAACTACTACAACCATCATTGAGAAGGTACAAGTATTTCTAGACAATTACCTACGCAAGATACTGAATGTCTGCTGACCTGATATTGTCAGTAACAGCCTTCTGTGGGAGAGGACAAAACAGCTTTCATATGAGAAGGAAATTGGTAAAAGACTTTGGAACTGGACGGGACGTAAATTATGGAAGTCGATCTATTCAGCAAAGAATAAGTGTTATTCAACCTCAGAATAATTCATCTGATTTTCGTGTATTTCTATACTCTTGTATCAATGAAAATATACGATCGAATGCACGTAGCAATTAACTGATTTGTTTCACTTACACTTTTTAATACCGATTGCTTAGACTCTTGATGACTGAATCGCACGCAAATATATATTTGCTTATTAAGTTTTATTCATTAAAGCATCACTGTTGTTGCTCGGTACCTGGTCATTGAATTTGAGCTGTTTGTTAATGTAAACTGTTCTGCCTACTTCATTCTATCATACAGAAGTTACATACAGTTGAGAAGTATTGTCATAATGGCTGTTTAGTTGAATATCTCCTCATGCATTCTTAAAAACGTGACTGCAGTACGTTGGTCGGCATATTATGCCCCATAAGGAACAGGGAATTTAGTTGAGTGATTTAGTAGGAACATTTCTTAATTTAGTGTAAACCTCATTCATTATCATGGTTATGACTTGAAATACAGAAAATTTAGAATCTTAATTTCATTTTTGTCTTGATATAATTTCTCAGACGTTTGAGTTTATCCTCTCTATCAACCAAATTTACCCACGCATCTGTAGTATTTACAAAACAACTTAATACTCAGTATACGGACTTAACATCCGTTTATGCGTTCACAAACAATTTGTCCTTACACTCTACCTACCCTGGTAATACTGATTTATTATACAGAGAGGTAATCACATTGTTTTTGTGTACTTTATGATCATTTCGTTTTCTTTGTTATGGCTTACCTATAATCGGTCCAGTTGACCGTTTAATTTTCTTATAAAACATGTCTTAACAAGTACATTCTGTGTGATCAGATTGTTAGGAATGTATTGCTCAAGCATATCACATAATTCTAATAAACTTCGTCTTCTCATTGCTCCGTTTTGTGAGCTCATTACACACTGTTCGGCGAGATGGTGAGTTATCATTGACTCCCTGTGTTGCTGACATTATGGGATATTTGTTCACTTTCGTGGTTTTGTTCAGGATGTACGTCACTCAAGCTTCGTGACAAAGTATATGCCCCTTAAAGACGAACAGACCTGATCATTTATCTTCATTACTTTCCTATCGATGAATAAGGGTGTTTTTAAAAGACTTTCTGTCATAATGGCTGTTTAGTTGAAAATCTCCTCATGCATTTGTAGCGTGATGTCGAGTTGAGCTTGACTATGAACACCGCTACAAGACTACGTGCCAATAGACCAATAAGATTCCGTTAGGTCAAAAATCAGAAGGCAGATGATGGCTGTAGTCGAGATGTATTTGTTGGCGATCTCGTGGTATCGAAAAAATACCGAGATCGTGCCAAAGGAGTACAAGTGTGGTTACTGAGCGTAACCGGATTCGTACAAGTTCAAAGTCAACGGGAGAGTAAGTGAGAATAATGGCTGTCATTAGCACAGTTAAACAAACGAGCACAGTAAAACAGTCACTGGTACAATTGGTTATAATAATAATTGTTTTCATTGAACCAATCGCGTTCTGTTGACAAAAGTAGGTCACTACAGGAGCCCTTCGCTAGAAAGTGTTTACACTTTCGATAGTTAGCGGTTTGATTCGTGGGACTGATCGGCAGAAGTGCGGTTGTAGGACGAAGGAAATTGGCGGAACAGGAAGTGATCGTTGATCCTCGAGTTGCCAACGAAGGTCTTTTGCGCAGAACGGTACCAGAAGTGTGCTGTATTTATTGGTCGAATTAGCATACCACACCAGAGTGGTTTGTATCCAGAATCTGATGGTTGCGTTCGTAGGGATATGAACCAGAAAACGCTGCAGACGTAGAACGAAACCACATTGAGCTAAAAAACCGGACGCGACCATAACGACCAAGCGTATGCCAGGCGAATTCGAGACCAGATAATCGACTGAGTGCGTTGACTAGAGCATGGGTGGCCAAACCAGCTTTTGCCAAAGTTGACTGAAGTCGACGTTATCAAACGGGCGATGGTCGGAGGCGTGGGCTCAGGACACAAAAAAAGTCAAAAAAAAGAAAAGTGTAGCATGCGTGTAGTATAGGAATAATCCTACACCGTATCCAATGTTGACTGTGCGTTTAGTCGCGAAAGCGTACGCGTAATCGTACTCGTCGACAGGAACGTGAGACGGTAGTCTCGTTTCGTACTTCGTGAGCCTGCAATCTCATCCGTGGTCAAGGATGGCGAGGTCTGCCGGTCTGGACGTGAGACGGTCGTCTCGTCCAAGAATGGTTCAGATGACACGTGCCGTTGACCGGGTCGTGAGAATGAGGTCTCTGATGTATCTAGTGTGGGATTCCAGGTAGACGTAGAGATCCCGCTAGAAGGTTTGATAGGTCTTTAATTGGGTCTCAAGTTGTCAGGTAGGGCACTGTCATCGACGTGTGCTGGTTTGAGACGATCAATGCTGACCATCTCGATGCGGCCATGTCGATCAACCTTGAAGGTCTTTTCGTGACGAGAGATCACGTGAAAAGGTCCTTCGTAAGGCTGTTGTACAGGTTTGCATACAGAATCTATCCGTATGAAAACGTGAACAAGTAGATAACTCTCGAGGGAGAGCGACCTGTCGACGTTGTATTCGAGTTAACACCGGAGACAGTGTTCGCATAAATGCAGACAGTCGATGGACGTAGTATGATTTACCGAAATTGTTACTGCTCCATGGTGGGAAAAATTACCCAGGCAGACGCAATGTCGTGCCGTATACAAGTTCAGCGGCGGAACATTGGATATCTGCCTTCAAACTCGTTCGGATGCCTAAAAGAACGAGCGGTAAGGTCTCGTACCAATTATCGTTTTCGTATGCTCGAAGAGCACTTTTAAGTTGGCGATGAAACCTTTCGACTAAACCATTCGATGCTGGATGGTAGGCGGTAGTGCGTATGCGTTCCGTACCAAGCAGCCTGGTCAGTGAGGAGAATAATGCGGACTCAAATTGTTGTCCTCGGTTAGTCGTGACAGTCGAGGGACAACCGTACAATGCTATCCATCGTTCTACGAAGCGGTGAGCAACTGTCTCCGCCGTAATAGACGTGATGGGAATAGCTTCGGGCCATCTTGTAAAACGGTCAATGCACGTGAGTATGTGATAATACCCATGCAATGGTGGCAATGGTCCTACAATGTCTATATGAAAGTGATCAAAGCGAGCATCAGGCGTAGCGAACGTGTCGATGGTGGCAGCTTCGTGCCTGTGCACTTTTGATCGTTGACATTGTTAGCATGGCTTTACCTACATACGAACATCTTTATTCATGGACGGCCAGACGTATCGTGCAGCGATGAGACGTAATGTGGCTGCGATACCTGGATGAGACAATCCATGAAGGGCATCGAGGACGAGACGGCGACAGACAGAGTGTACGATGGTTCGAGGAAGACCGGTAGAAGTATCACATAGGATAGTACCTGAGCTAGTAGCTAGGGGTACTTCCTGACACTGAAGGGACGAAGATTGTGGTGCTTCTGTACAGGCAGGATCGTTTGCTTGCGCGGCGGCCATAGCAGGAAGATCGAGCACCTGTAAGGTAACTGCGTTCGTCTGGATACGTGATAGAGCATCGGCAACATAGTTCGACTCGCCTTTAATGTGACGAAGGTCTGTCGTGAACTGGGAGATATAGTCCAAATGTCTGCACTCTCGTGGTGAGTAGCGGTCAGACTTGGTATGCAGGGCATACGTTAAGGGCTTATGGTCGGTGTATAAAATGAAATGGCGTCCTTCTACTGCGTGCCGGAAATGTTTGATGGCACAGTAGGCTGCAAGCAGCTCGCGACCAAAAGCGCTATATCTCGTCTCCGTGGGAGTAAGGCGTCGTGAGTAAAATTCAAGCGGTTGCCAACTACCGGAGATATTCTGTTGCATAACGGCTCCTATAGCGAAATCTGATGCATCAACCGCTATACTAAGCGTGGCTGATGGGTCAGGATGAGCGAGGAGTGTAACTTGAGCGAGAGCCGTTTTGATCTCTGAGAATGCAGTACGTGCGGTATCGTTCAATTCTGATTTGCGTGGATTACGGCGTAGTAAATCGGTTAATGGTCGTAACCGTTCTGCCGCGTGAGGGATGAAACGTCGGTAGAAGTTAACCAAACCGAGAAAAGCCTCCAGTTCCTTGAGTGAGGACGGCACGTTCTATTCCTTGATTGCTCGAATTTTGTCCTCGCAAGGCAGAATACCCTCTTGTCTGATGATGTGACCCAGAAATATCATTTCTGATTTTCCCAATTCACATTTCTCTGGGTTGACTACTATTCCATTATCCGAAAGGCGTTGGAATAATAGCGTAAGGTGTTGATAATGTTCATCTACGTTTGATGATGTGAATAGCAGGTCATCAATATAGACGTGAACAAAATCTAAGTCTCGTACTATGCTATCGATAAAACTTTGGAAAGTTTGAGCAGCATTCCGTAATCCAAATGGCATTCGTAGGAACTCAAACAGACCGAAAGGAGTCGTGATAGCAGTTTTTTCGATGTCTTCAAGAGCGACTGGGATCTGGTGATATGCTCGTACCAGATCGATTTTAGAAAATATAGTCGTGCCCTAGAGCGATGCCGTGTATGTGGGGGATGGGGTAACTATCAAAGCGCGTAACTACGTTTAGTGCTCGGTAGTCGCCGCATGGTCTCCAACTAACCCCGTCATTTTTGCGCACCATGTGTAAAGGAGAGGCCCAAGGACTGTGAGAAGGACGAATAATACCAGCAGATAGTAAATTGTCAACCTCACGTTTAGCGAAGGCTAATTTGTCCGGTGCCAGTCGGCCTGGTCTTGCCGTGACTGGTGGTCCGCGGGTGACTATGTGGTGTACCACACGATTGGTCACCGATGAAATCTCCTCGAGTGGTTTAGTTATTCTGGGGAATTTCTCGAATAAGGCGTGGAATTTATCGTCACGCGAATAAAGTGCCGAGGATTCGGTACGCGTACATCGGAGTCTATTATATTAATACTATTCTTATCGTTATCCGTCATGGCGAGTATATTATATATTAAAAATTAATATGAAAATATATGACAGACGTGGATAGATAAAACAATAGACTCACCGAATCGACTTCTTCGGAAGATTTGACCGAGGTTGAGACGTGTTCCAAGATCACGTCGGGCTCACCAAAATGTAGCGTGGTGTCGAGTTGAGCTTGACTATGAACACCGCTACAAGACTACGTGCCAATAGACCAATAAGATTCCGTTAGGTCAAAAATCAGAAGGCAGATGATGGCTGTAGTCGAGATGTATTTGTTGGCGATCTCGTGGTATCGAAAAAAATACCGAGATCGTGCCAAAGGAGTACAAGTGTGGTTACTGAGCGTAACCGGATTCGTACAAGTTCAAAGTCAACGGGAGAGTAAGTGAGAATAATGGCTGTCATTAGCACAGTTAAACAAACGAGCACAGTAAAACAGTCACTGGTACAATTGGTTATAATAATAATTGTTTTCATTGAACCAATCGCGTTCTTTAGACAAAAGTAGGTCACTACACATTCTTAAAAACGTGACTGCAGAACGTTGGTCGGCATATTATGCCCCATAAGGAACAGGGAATTACGTGGAACAACTAGCAACGACCGCTGAGAAAACTGCAAGAGAAGGAAATATGAAACAGTTTTGCGATACAACGAAGAAACTAGCACGGAAATATAGTAAACCAGAGAGACTGGTCAAAGACAAAGAAGGCAGGCCAATCACTGAAATTCAACAACAGCGGAACAGATGGGTGGAATACTTCGAGGAACTCCTGAATAGGCTGGCCCCATTGAATCCACTGGACATCGAAGCAGCACACACAAATCTTCCTATAGATGTCAATCCAACAACGACGGAAGAAATCAGGACGGCCATCAGACAAATCAAGAGCGGGAAAGCAACAGGACCTGACAATATACCAGCTGAAGCACTGAAGTCAGACATCGAAGTAACTACAAACATGCTTCACCTTCTATTCAAGAAGATTTGGGAGGCGGAACAAGTGCCGATGGACTGGAAAGAAGGACACCTCAGCAAGATTCCAAAGAAAGAAGATCTGAGCAAGTGTGAAAACTACAGAGGCATCACACTACTGTCAGTATCAGGGAAAGTCTTTAACAGAGTGTTGCTGAACCGGATAAAAGTGCAGTAGATGCCCAACTTCGAGATCAACAAGCTGGATTCCGTAAGGATCGGTCGTGCACAGACCAGATTGCGACACTACGGATCATCGTCGAATAATCAGGTGAGTGGAACTCATCATTATACATCAACTTCATTGACTTTGAGAAGGCGTTTGACAGTGCACATAGGAGAACATTATGGAGACTTCTTCGACACTATGGAGTTCCTGAGAAGATTGTCAACATTATCCGGAACTCATACGACGGACTACAGTGCAAAGTAGTGCATGCAGGACAGCTGACAGATGCATTCCAAGTAAGGACCGGAGTCAAACAAGACTGTTTACTCTCTCCCTTCCTCTTTCGTCTGGTGGTCGACTGGATTGTGATGACCTCGACATGTGAGGGAAAACACGGAATACAATGGACGGCTCAGAACCAATTAGACGATTTGGACTTCGTAGATGACCTAGCCCTCCTATCCCATACACACGAACAAATGCAGATGAAGACAACTAGTGTAGCAGCAGCAGCCTCTGCATCAGTGGGTCTCAACACACACAAAGGAAAGACCGAGATCCTCAAATACAACATCGAGAACACTAACCCAATCACACTTATTGGTGAAACTCTGCAAGACGTGGGATCCTTCACATTCCTGCGAGGCATCATCGATGAACAAGCATGATCGAATGCAGATGTAAAGGCGAGGATTAGCAAAGCAACGGTCGCATTCCCACAATTGAAGAACATATGGAATTCAAAGCAACT
Source organism: Schistosoma spindalis (assembly GCA_946903255.1). NCBI lineage: Eukaryota > Metazoa > Platyhelminthes > Trematoda > Strigeidida > Schistosomatidae > Schistosoma > Schistosoma spindalis. The sequence goes on along the minus strand of OX336417.1, from coordinate 35,122,699 downwards.
ATCAACCACTATGGGATTGGAATCGACAACTGCATCTCTGTGCTAATGTGGTATGGCAACTCGAACTGATATACGTACGTACGAAGTTCTACGTTGTTACTGACTGACTGATTGCAAACGACAAATCGTGGGAGTTGTTAAGTACCAAGTCTACCACTTCATGTAACATAGATAACACCTCATCAATTATGGTAAGGTCTAAGTCGAGCGATGTGTTGGCGAAGCATCCCCATCCACATTTACTTGTGTTAAGCTCCAGCTGCCATTTTCAGCACCACTTCGCTACCTTGTGAAGCTTCATGCAGATGCAATTTCGCATAATGTTCAGCTCATGAGTAGAAAATCAATACACTACTTTAAGATGAGATGACGTTTAACTGGTCCCCTCACCTCAACATAATACTCAGTATACGGACTTAACATCTGTTTATGCGTTCAAAAACAATTTGTCCTTACACTTTACCTACCCTGGTAATACTGATTTATTATACAGAGAGGTAATCACATTGTTTTTGTGTACTTTATGATCATTTCGTTTTCTTTGTTATGGCTTACCTATAATCGGTCCAGTTGACCGTTTAATTTTCTTATAAAACATGTCTTAACAAGTACATTCTGTGTGATCAGATTGTTAGGAATGTATTGCTCAAGCATATCACATAATTCTAATAAACTTCGTCTTCTCATTGCATTATCGGAATATTGTTTTTTTAAAAAACAAATACCAAACAAACAACAGAATTGTTTCTTCGGATGTTTTCTCTACACTTCCTTTCTATATGTGATAATGAAATTATCCCATGTAAAGATAATCAAATATTTACCATATTGTTTCATGTATCAATATTTTAATTCATTTAACTCCACACTAAAAAAATTAATGAAGTTTGCTAAAAGTACTCAAATTTTCTTTTAAGTAAAGACGAATGAGTACATGGTAAATTCTCTAAGAGTTTACTGTTTAAAGATTTGAACTAACCAGTATAACTTGCAATAGCTGTTGCTAGCCCAATCCTTCGTATTTCTTGTGTTTGATAATTAAATTATTTGAAAATAATAAAAAAACACAGCCTTATGATGTTTTACATTCTTATTAGTCAGTTATAATACTTGCACGAAATGTCGGGTATAAAAAGCGGTATATAGTAAATGATGAAATATTATCATTATTCATTAGTATAAATACTCGTTATAACTTGTGGTTTGTACCCTTGGTTCTTTGTGTTTCACCCCGTCGTCAATTGTTATAAAGCTCAGTTTTACTTTGTCTAATGTTACGACGGTTGGGTTTACACGTTTCCACGTATGGGACGTTAATTCACCTTAGACGAATATCTACATTAGATTCCCTCCTAGTGTCTATTCTACAGGACGTCAACACAACTCAGATGAAGAACACGTGATTAACCTGACCACAACGTAAATATATTTCCATACCAAAACTCCGACACAATTCAACAACAATGAACAATCAATAATGAGTGAGTAATAATAATAATAATAAGGATAGGGGAATATATAACTCATCGGACACACCTATCGGGCTATCTGCATGTCTGAGTAAGCAGAAAAACAATCATTATCATTCTCGTTCACACATCAATACTAATATGAAAAACTAACGTTTTTGTTATTGCACGATGATTATTGAAAATATTAAACATCGAAACTATTCCATACCTTTAAATTTTTATTCTTTAATTATTGAGTACCTCAATTATTGTATTCTACTGTTTGTAAGCTATTTCTTAATGTATAAACTACTGTTAGGTCATACATATTTCTTAAGCTGCAGTTATAACTTGTGACCTTGTATCTTAATAATATATAACGTAATGATACTGCCAATCGATTTCAATACAGGAGTAGAACATCATTTTAAGACCAAAACATATTTGGCATACGTTGTTACTGGTGCAATAAATTCTACAACACATTTCATCTATCGTATTCAACTTTGAGTATTCAAGGAAAATCTATCATACATGTTTTATAATTAATATAATGGTTGATATCATGAGTTCGAATTGACTCATGATCTCAATTATTAAGTAATCATAATATCCACGAAAACTCATCCTGATATTAATCAACATATGCCTCACTAGTGACTAACTTCAAGAAGTATTTCCTTAACTTCTAGTGAGATGCAGTGACCAGTGGAGTTCAACCGGGTCTGTTGTGAAATAGTAACTCACTGATGACAGTGATGGACGTGTGGCTCAATTTCATGGATTGGGTGAAGTTAGACATTAACACCGTTGGATGCCGGTTCAGTGATCTAGATGTTTGATAGTCGAAAGTTTCGGAGATTACTGAGAGACCTGAAGGTCCTGAGTCAAATCTCTAGTGGAGCTGAAGAGTCCCATAATGGAGTAGATCAACTATCTAGTACTTCCTGATTTTTAAAGCCCATCTAACCAAGATCAGTTCAAGGAGTAAAGTATGAAAACAAGAATCTAATCTTGTGAATAACTTGTAAATTTGATTGAACAAATAATGAAAATAATCCACTCTACCGTAATTGTCTTTCGACAGAACAAAACACAAGAAGATTAAAATTCATACAGGGAAATAAAAATATTATAGCTTCATACTTCTAGGTAAAATATGTACGTAATAGAATGGAAACAATTTTTAATAATAAAATAATAAAATAAAATAAAATAATAAAATACCTTTAATAGTTGAGATCATGAGTCAATTGAAGCTAGACCATAATGGAAAATCTGGAACAACTGGACGGCCGTTTCGTCCTACCATGAGGCTCCTCATCAGTGCACATACACGGTCACGTCTCACGAGATTAGAACTCAAGACCTACCAATCTCATGCACGAGCGCCTAACCATTAGAACACTGAGCCGGCCGGCATCCAACGGTGTTAATGTCCCACTTCAACCAATGCATGGAATTGAGTGACACATCCACCGTTGTCATCAGTGAGTTACTATTTCACAACAGACCCGGTTAAACTCCACTGGTCACTGCATCTCACTAGAAGTTAAGGAAATACTTCTTGAAGTTAGTCACTAGTGAGGTGTATGTTAATTAATATCAGGATGAGTTTTCGTTGATATTATGATTATTTAATAATTGAGATCATGAATCAATTGAAACCAGACCACCATGGAAAACATAGAAGCACTTTTACTTCAGAATATACATAATTGCTATTCCTCATAATAAAGTTTGTTCTATTGTATTGATTTCGTTTAATTCTTCGTTTAAAACATATCCCTTAATTTTTTGCTACTAACTAATCGAATAAATGCTGAACACATATTACCTCGATGTTGATAAGTAGTTATTTGATGTTTATCAACTGAAAGTAACCAACACTACGGAATGATGTGAACTAATTTCATATCATATACTCTAACTCTTTTATATACTCCATAGGAAGACATATATTAGACAAAGATCATTCAGTAGATCCTTTTAATGAACCAGGAAACAAATTACGTAAAATGAGTTTATTCGTTTGCTTATTTATTGACTTACAGTAATAGTCATTTTAATAGTAGACTTCATGAGTCCATTTTAGTTAGATCACCATGGAAAACCTAAAAGCACTGGAAGGCCGTTTCCTTCTAGTATGCAACTCCTCAACAGTGAGCATCCACGATCAGTCTCGCACACGAGCGCGAGGACGAAACGTAAGTCCAGTGATTCCAAATTCTCCATGGTGGTCTAGCTTCAATTGACTCATGAATTCAACTATTAAATTACTATGATATCCACAAAATCCCTCTCTGATTATAGTCATTTTGCTAAAGGAATGAATCAACATAGTATGTATTGTAACAAATATACGAAGTTTTAATTCGATATGAAAAAGTTTAACAGTTAAAGTGTGGCGTGTGCTACTTATGTAGACATAGGTAGTATATGATGTTAGTCGTGATCAGTATGTCTGGCAGCAGAGAGACAAGATTAAACAGGAAAGAATGAAGACAGACTGCAATTTGTATGAAAATGCAAGAACAATCAAGTCTGACTCACTTTGAGACAATTGATGGACATCTTGCAAATTGAGCATTTAATATATGGTTGTTGGATTCTATTAACAAGTCCTGTAATTTAGCTTCAAATGCATGCGATTGTCCCCATTGGTGTTCTGTTCACTACAAAACAACTCCATTTGAATAATACTTATCATTACAAACTGTAGCATATCTAAGTTTGTGTTGGCAAATAGATAACAGATATTTAGTTTGGTTACATCTATAGCCATACATCCACAATTCTAAAGTATATTAGTAGCCTAAGTTTTTTAATGAGGAAATCAGTGAAAAACCTTTATCTTTAACAAGTTTTCTTCATGTTCATCAAATGATTAAAATTCTATTTATAAACTTATTTGATGGAAAGAATACCACCTACCAAAATATTCTTTAGAATAAATCTCCAGGTGAATCCGAAAACTGTTTCTCTTCCCATTGATTATGATGCTATTTTACTATACTGCTGCTGTGAAAATATGTGCATTTAGCAACTAATATCTATCTAAGCAATAAAATTATGTAGACTAGTGTTTTATGAATAAATTTTTAACTATGTACTTTTAAAATGGGTTCCTACCATTTATCGTTACTAGGCGCATAATCACAGTGCATATATTATTAACACTTATAATTTTATATTACTGCTTTCGATTAACTAAATGTCAGTACACAAAGTTCAGGAAAGGAATCCTGTTTCAACGAATTCATTATCAAGCTGTACGATCGTATATGAATATTAATTTCTTGAGGATATATGAACAATGAAAAAAAAACACGAGGATGTAATAGAAGCGAGATGTGTTCATACAAAAGAAGTACGTTTTATCCTTATCATTACCATGACCGTAAATTATCAATCCTATTGAGACCATTAACCGATCAATGTTGGACCACATCTAACGATGTTTTATTGAAGAGTAATAAGAGCTCATTGTGTAAATCTTCATCGACTGACATGGTTGTAACTCGTGTTACATATTCCTGAACACCGATTACCATGACGCGCAATGCTGACTAGCGTCGGGAATGGTTGGAAGAATGCTAGAGGCGGTCAAATCAATCCTTGAAATCTCTAAATTCTGGTCTTGGCCATTCGGTAGATGCAGAACACATGGTAAGAGTCCGCGTGAATATCGTAACCAATGGTTGGAGACTCTGGGTCACATGGCTCAGAATCGATCATGGCAACGTAGGCGTATACACTCTTTTACTTCACTTAAACTATGAGATTAAAATCGCTTCATATCTTTCTTTCTACCAACTAAATCTTTCTACCTGTACTATGTCTTTATATGCAATCTTTCTTTTATATATCAAAAGCACTGAATAAACTACTTCTATGAATCCAGTATTCATCTTGCTGTGCTCATGCGAAATGGCTGCTTGGATAGATGCATATATGTGCCTGGTCTGACTGACTAACTGACTGAAGAGCTGCATGATTAAACCATACATCTAAGACAGTAGAACTCCATTAAAACCATACACTTAAACTGTAAATCTTTCTCAATATCGCAATATGAATAATAATAGTAATCCATTATCCTTATCTTCATACACATTTCGTGGGTTCTACAATTCAAATAAATTTCGAATAATTATAAACTGATCATTGTTTGACTAGATCAATTTGCATTTAATCTTGATCCAATAATTTTAGTTTAATATCAGAAGGATTTTTGTGAATATTATAGTAATTACAATGATTAAAATCATAAGTCGATTGAAGCTAGACCACCGTGGAAAACCTGAAATCACTGGATGGCCGTTGAGTCCTATTGTTGCACTCCTCAGCAGTGAGCATTCACGATCTCTCTCCGTGAGGTCCGAAACGAGGATATATCGGTCTCACGTGCGAGCACTTAACCAATAGACCACTGAGCCGGCATCCAACACCTGTTGTGAGGTAGCAACTCACTGAAGACAATGATGGAAGTGTGGTTCAATTTCGTGGGTCAGTTGAAGTTAGACATTAACACCGTTTGATGACAGCTCAATGGTCTATTGGTTTAGCATTCGCGCGCGAGATCGACAGATCCTGTGTTCGATTCTCACCTGTTGCGATCGTGGATTCGCACAGCTGAGGAGTTCAACGCTTCCAGGTCTTCCATGGTAGTCTAGCTTCAGTCGACTCATGATCTCAACCATTGAAATTATAGTTTACTTTAAGAAAAAGTCTAATCAAATCTTCAACGTTAAATGAATAAAAGTCATTTTATGTTGTACACTTATCTATGTGTATATATATGAACAATGGTATTTTTGTTTGTTGATTCTGTTTAACAATATGTTACATCCACATACAAATCTTTTCTTTAAAATATGAATGATATAAAATAGAAAAAAATGAATGAATTCTAAATAGAGAGAAAGACTTTCTTGCATAATGTAATGTAAATAAACAGATATGTACACATAGAGATGAAGAAAAGATATTGTCTAATGCATTCCGATAGAGAGATAGATAGATGGATAGATAAATACATACGAACAAGATAAAAGTGAAATTACAAATATAGATACATTTACACTTGTACTCATATATATATATATGGTTAGATAATATTAACCTGTATTCGTTGAACTGAACTGTAGAATTTGTTCACGTAGTACACCAATTTCTTCACGGTAATTTTTACTTATATTCATCTAGAATAAAATATGAAAAACAAAATAGTACTGCAATAGAATAATACATTATTCAATTGACAATTATTATGAGAGTGAAATCGAAATTTTGCGGTTTTTTGAAATTTATTGAAAAACTAACTCACTGAGAAAACGCTAACCTGAAAATTGAATTCAAATCGTTTAAATTCTGCTCTGGAAGTTAGAAGTTCTTCGTTTAGAAGAGTTATGACGCCATATGGAGATAGCCCAGTTCCTTCGGAAATCACGAGGTTCATGCTCCCTCTAACAACCAGAGCAACAATTTTTATAGGTACATGCAACGTGAGGACAATGCAGAAGACCGGGAATACCAGATAAACAGCAACGGAAATGAGGAGATACAACTTGAAAGTACTGGAAATCAGCGAAACTACTTAGAACCAAGCTGCACAGAAAAGTCTGGATACGAAAGAGATGCTGCTTTACTCCGGTCACGAAGAGGAAAATGCTCCACACATTCAGAGAAACGCTCTAATGCTGTCCAAGCAAGTACGAAATGCACTTGTGGGATGGGAATCTCACGGATCCAGAATCATCAAAACATCATTCAAAACAAAGAAGGATGGAATTACGACGAATGTTATCCAATGTTATGCACCCACCAATTATAGCAACGACAACAGTACAGATCAATTCTATGAGAAGCTGCAGTCAATCATAGAGAAGTACCCAAGAAAACACCTCATCATTCTGATGAGAGATCTCAACGTCAAATTCGGAATAGACAACACCGGATATGAAGATATCATGGGACGACATGGACTTAAATAGAGAAATGGAAATGGGGAGAGATTTGCGAATTCATGTGCATTCTACAAATTGGTCGTAGGTGGTACAATATTTCCACACAAACGTATACACAAAGCTACATGGATCTAACCGGACCACACCACAGAGAAACAAATAGATCATATCTGCATCAATAAAAAATTCCGAAGGACAATGGAGGATGTGAGAATCAAGAGAGGAGCTGATGTAGCTTCAGATCATCACCTGGTGTTGACCGAGATAAAACTTAAGCTAAACAAACACTGGAAAACTAGGGAAACAACATTACCAATGATCAAAACAGCCATCCTTCGAGACACTGACAAACTCAATGAATTCAACATAGCTCTCAACAACAGGTTCCAAGCCTTACAGGATCTGCTGAACGAAGAAGAAACTACAATGGAGGATAACTGGAAAGGTATCAAAGAAGCATTAACTTCAATGTGTCAAGAGGTTCTGGGCCGCAAGAAGCATCATCACAAGGAATGGATCTCTATAAAAACACTGGACAGGATCAAAGAAAGGAAGAACAAGAAGACAGCAAGTAACAACAGCCGAACACGAGCAGAGAAAGTCCAAGCACAAGCTGGGTACATAGAAGCAAACAAGCAAGTGAAGAAGAGCATCGAGGTCGACAAGCAGAATTACGTGGAACAACTAGCAACGACCGCTGAGAAAACTGCAAGAGAAGGAAATATGAAACAGTTTTGCGATACAACGAAGAAACTAGCACGGAAATATAGTAAACCAGAGAGACTGGTCAAAGACAAAGAAGGCAGGCCAATCACTGAAATTCAACAACAGCGGAACAGATGGGTGGAATACTTCGAGGAACTCCTGAATAGGCTGGCCCCATTGAATCCACTGGACATCGAAGCAGCACACACAAATCTTCCTATAGATGTCAATCCAACAACGACGGAAGAAATCAGGACGGCCATCAGACAAATCAAGAGCGGGAAAGCAACAGGACCTGACAATATACCAGCTGAAGCACTGAAGTCAGACATCGAAGTAACTACAAACATGCTTCACCTTCTATTCAAGAAGATTTGGGAGGCGGAACAAGTGCCGATGGACTGGAAAGAAGGACACCTCAGCAAGATTCCAAAGAAAGAAGATCTGAGCAAGTGTGAAAACTACAGAGGCATCACACTACTGTCAGTATCAGGGAAAGTCTTTAACAGAGTGTTGCTGAACCGGATAAAAGTGCAGTAGATGCCCAACTTCGAGATCAACAAGCTGGATTCCGTAAGGATCGGTCGTGCACAGACCAGATTGCGACACTACGGATCATCGTCGAATAATCAGGTGAGTGGAACTCATCATTATACATCAACTTCATTGACTTTGAGAAGGCGTTTGACAGTGCACATAGGAGAACATTATGGAGACTTCTTCGACACTATGGAGTTCCTGAGAAGATTGTCAACATTATCCGGAACTCATACGACGGACTACAGTGCAAAGTAGTGCATGCAGGACAGCTGACAGATGCATTCCAAGTAAGGACCGGAGTCAAACAAGACTGTTTACTCTCTCCCTTCCTCTTTCTTCTGGTGGTCGACTGAATTGTGATGACCTCGACATGTGAGGGAAAACACGGAATACAATGGACGGCTCAGAACCAATTAGACGATTTGGACTTCGTAGATGACCTAGCCCTCCTATCCCATACACACGAACAAATGCAGATGAAGACAACTAGTGTAGCAGCAGCAGCCTCTGCATCAGTGGGTCTCAACACACACAAAGGAAAGACCGAGATCCTCAAATACAACATCGAGAACACTAACCCAATCACACTTATTGGTGAAACTCTGCAAGACGTGGGATCCTTCACATTCCTGCGAGGCATCATCGATGAACAAGCATGATCGAATGCAGATGTAAAGGCGAGGATTAGCAAAGCAACGGTCGCATTCCCACAATTGAAGAACATATGGAATTCAAAGCAACTATCAACCACTATGGGATTGGAATCGACAACTGCATCTCTGTGCTAATGTGGTATGGCAACTCGAACTGATATACGTACGTACGAAGTTCTACGTTGTTACTGACTGACTGATTGCAAACGACAAATCGTGGGAGTTGTTAAGTACCAAGTCTACCACTTCATGTAACATAGATAACACCTCATCAATTATGGTAAGGTCTAAGTCGAGCGATGTGTTGGCGAAGCATCCCCATCCACATTTACTTGTGTTAAGCTCCAGCTGCCATTTTCAGCACCACTTCGCTACCTTGTGAAGCTTCATGCAGATGCAATTTCGCATAATGTTCAGCTCATGAGAAGAAAATCAATACACTACTTTAAGATGAGATGACGTTTAACTGGTCCCCTCACCTCAACATAATACTCAGTATACGGACTTAACATCCGTTTATGCGTTCACAAACAATTTGTCCTTACACTTTACCTACCCTGGTAATACTGATTTATTATACAGAGAGGTAATCACATTGTTTTTGTGTACTTTATGATCATTTCGTTTTCTTTGTTATGGCTTACCTATAATCGGTCCAGTTGACCGTTTAATTTTCTTATAAAACATGTCTTAACAAGTACATTCCGTGTGATCAGATTGTTAGGAATGTATTGCTCAAGCATATCACATAATTCTAATAAACTTCGTCTTCTCATTGCATTATCGGAATATTGTTGTTTAAAAAACAAATACCAAACAAACAACAGAATTGTTTTTTCGGATGTTTTCTCTACACTTCCTCTCTATATGTGATAATGAAATTATCCCATGTAAAGATAATCAAATATTTACCATATTGTTTCATGTATCAATATTTTAATTCATTTAACTCCACACTAAAAAAATTAATGAAGTTTGCTAAAAGTACTCAAATTTTCTTTTAAGTAAAGACGAATGAGTACATGGTAAATTCTCTAAGAGTTTACTGTTTAAAGATTTGAACTAACCAGTATAACTTGCAATAGCTGTTGCTAGCCCAATCCTTCGTATTTCTTGTGTTTGATAATTAAATTATTTGAAAATAATAAAAAAAACACAGCCTTATGATGTTTTACATTCTTATTAGTCAGTTATAATACTTGCACGAAATGTCGGGTATAAAAAGCGGTATATAGTAAATGATGAAATATTATCATTATTCATTAGTATAAATACTCGTTATAACTTGTGGTTTGTACCCTTGGTTCTTTGTGTTTCACCCCGTCGTCAATTGTTATAAAGCTCAGTTTTACTTTGTCTAATGTTACGACGGTTGGGTTTACACGTTTCCACGTATGGGACGTTAATTCACCTTAGACGAATATCTACATTAGATTCCCTCCTAGTGTCTATTCTACAGGACGTCAACACAACTCAGATGAAGAACACGTGATTAACCTGACCACAACGTAAATATATTTCCATACCAAAACTCCGACACAATTCAACAACAATGAACAATCAATAATGAGTGAGTAATAATAATAATAATAAGGATAGGGGAATATATAACTCATCGGACACACCTATCGGGCTATCTGCATGTCTGAGTAAGCAGAAAAACAATCATTATCATTCTCGTTCACACATCAATACTAATATGAAAAACTAACGTTTTTGTTATTGCACGATGATTATTGAAAATATTAAACATCGAAACTATTCCATACCTTTAAATTTTTATTCTTTAATTATTGAGTACCTCAATTATTGTATTCTACTGTTTGTAAGCTATTTCTTAATGTATAAACTACTGTTAGGTCATACATATTTCTTAAGCTGCAGTTATAACTTGTGACCTTGTATCTTAATAATATATAACGTAATGATACTGCCAATCGATTTCAATACAGGAGTAGAACATCATTTTAAGACCAAAACATATTTGGCATACGTTGTTACTGGTGCAATAAATTCTACAACACATTTCATCTATCGTATTCAACTTTGAGTATTCAAGGAAAATCTATCATATCTTCAAAAGATTATAATTTTTTTGTCACTGGAGTCATTTAAGACCTATGTATTGTGCTCAAATTATTAGTGATTAGACGAAAGTTATCGTAATATCTTGGCAAGTTTAATCTTTAAATAAGATATTTTCTTCTTCAATGTTAAAAATAGATACATTATTTGGTTACAAAGACGTTAGTGAGAACAATTTTATTTACAACTGACTAAACCAGAGATAAAAAAGTTGGGTTAAGATTTTTTAAATAAAATCTGACCAAAAACAAATTATTACATTCCAAGTAGTAAATGACTCAATTCACTGATCTGTTATAGGCTCATGTAATTTTATTTAAGCTACACTATTTGTGTAAAGGCTAGTACTATCACTTGGTTGTTTAACCCAAAGTAATAGAATCATTCTCTAAACTAGTATGTGAAATTCCATAATCGAATGCTTTCACTATCAAGTGATTAGCTTACCCATCCAGAATAGTGAAAATGATAATAGATGTAAACCATATAATTTTGTTTCATTTTAGCTAAACATAATTACATATATAAATAGTTTTTACTTTCTTCTTCTTATTTTATGTTTCTTTGATTTCCCTTTTTAATTCATTTAGTGTATATACACATTAGCTACTAATTTGCGTTATTTTATCTAAAATAAATTCTTCCCACCCTTTCATTTTTGCATGATATACATTTCATTTCGACTTTCTCAAAATTAGTCAAAATAAACCGTAAAGTGTAATTTATGGCACTTAATAATTTCCTCATATATTTTGCTTCATACATGATTTATAATTAATATAATGGTTGATATCATGAGTTCGAATTGACTCATGATCTCAATTATTAAGTAATCATAATATCCACGAAAACTCATCCTGATATTAATCAACATATGCCTCACTAGTGACTAACTTCAAGAAGTATTTCCTTAACTTCTAGTGAGATGCAGTGACCAGTGGAGTTCAACCGGGTCTGTTGTGAAATAGTAACTCACTGATGACAGTGATGGACGTGTGGCTCAATTTCATGGATTGGGCGAAGTTAGACATTAACACCGTTGGATGCCGGTTCAGTGATCTAGATGTTTGATAGTCGAAAGTTTCGGAGATTACTGAGAGACCTGAAGGTCCTGAGTCAAATCTCTAGTGAAGCTGAAGAGTCCCATAATGGAGTAAATCAACTATCTAGTACTTCCTGATTTTTAAAGCCCATCTAACCAAGATCAGTTCGAGGAGTAAAGTATGGAAACAAAAATCTAATTTAATGCGTTAATTTTCACTATTATCAGAAGGGATTGTATGGAGATTTTAGAAATCTCACTGGTTGAAATCATGAGTCAATTGAAGCTAGACCACCATGAAAACCTGGAAGTACTGGATGGCCGTTTCGTCCCAGTATGGGACTCCTCAGCAGTGCGCATCCACCACCCAGCCTAACCATTAGAACACTGAGCCGGCCGGCATCCAACGGTGTTAATGTCTAACTTCAAGCAATCCACGAAGTTGCGCTATCGTACACCATTGTCTTCAGTGAGCTGATGTCTCACATCAGACCTGGTTGTACTTCACCTGTAACGGCTTCTCACTAGAACTCCAGGAGTATCTCTTGAAGTCAGTCACTAGTGGTCAGATGATTATGACTGATATTGACCTAGCTCACATATGAAGCCTTATTTGCTTGATTTATACAATAGTGTATACGAAACCAAATGCATAGATGATCTTAAAAATCTCCTATATTTTAGCCTATAATTAATATCAGTTAAATGAATAGGAAATGGGATTGTCTCTTTAAAAATAGAATCACTGGAGGACCGTTCCGTTCTAGTATGCGACTCCTCAACAGTGAGCATCCACGATCAGTCTTGCACGCGAGCGCGAGGACGAAACGTAAGTCCAGTGATTCCAAATTCTCCATGGTGGTCTAGCTTCAATTGACTCATGAATTCAACTATTAAATTACTATGATATCCACAAAATCCCTCTCTGATTATAGTCATTTTGCTAAAGGAATGAATCAACATAGTATGTATTGTAACAAATATACGAAGTTTTAATTCGATATGAAAAAGTTTAACAGTTAAAGTGTGGCGTGTGCTACTTATGTAGACATAGGTAGTATATGATGTTAGTCGTGATCAGTATGTCTGGCAGCAGAGAGACAAGATTAAACAGGAAAGAATGAAGACAGACTGCAATTTGTATGAAAATGCAAGAACAATCAAGTCTGACTCACTTTGAGACAATTGATGGACATCTTGCAAATTGAGCATTTAATATATGGTTGTTGGATTCTATTAACAAGTCCTGTAATTTAGCTTCAAATGCATGCGATTGTCCCCATTGGTGTTCTGTTCACTACAAAACAACTCCATTTGAATAATACTTATCATTACAAACTGTAGCATATCTAAGTTTGTGTTGGCAAATAGATAACAGATATTTAGTTTGGTTACATCTATAGCCATACATCCACAATTCTAAAGTATATTAGTAGCCTAAGTTTTTTAATGAGGAAATCAGTGAAAAACCTTTATCTTTAACAAGTTTTCTTCATGTTCATCAAATGATTAAAATTCTATTTATAAACTTATTTGATGGAAAGAATACCACCTACCAAAATATTCTTTAGAATAAATCTCCAGGTGAATCCGAAAACTGTTTCTCTTCCCATTGATTATGATGCTATTTTACTATACTGCTGCTGTGAAAATATGTGCATTTAGCAACTAATATCTATCTAAGCAATAAAATTATGTAGACTAGTGTTTTATGAATAAATTTTTAACTATGTACTTTTAAAATGGGTTCCTACCATTTATCGTTACTAGGCGCATAATCACAGTGCATATATTATTAACACTTATAATTTTATATTACTGCTTTCGATTAACTAAATGTCAGTACACAAAGTTCAGGAAAGGAATCCTGTTTCAACGAATTCATTATCAAGCTGTACGATCGTATATGAATATTAATTTCTTGAGGATATATGAACAATGAAAAAAAAACACGAGGATGTAATAGAAGCGAGATGTGTTCATACAAAAGAAGTACGTTTTATCCTTATCATTACCATGACCGTAAATTATCAATCCTATTGAGACCATTAACCGATCAATGTTGGACCACATCTAACGATGTTTTATTGAAGAGTAATAAGAGCTCATTGTGTAAATCTTCATCGACTGACATGGTTGTAACTCGTGTTACATATTCCTGAACACCGATTACCATGACGCGCAATGCTGACTAGCGTCGGGAATGGTTGGAAGAATGCTAGAGGCGGTCAAATCAATCCTTGAAATCTCTAAATTCTGGTCTTGGCCATTCGGTAGATGCAGAACACATGGTAAGAGTCCGCGTGAATATCGTAACCAATGGTTGGAGACTCTGGGTCACATGGCTCAGAATCGATCATGGCAACGTAGGCGTATACACTCTTTTACTTCACTTAAACTATGAGATTAAAATCGCTTCATATCTTTCTTTCTACCAACTAAATCTTTCTACCTGTACTATGTCTTTATATGCAATCTTTCTTTTATATATCAAAAGCACTGAATAAACTACTTCTATGAATCCAGTATTCATCTTGCTGTGCTCATGCGAAATGGCTGCTTGGATAGATGCATATATGTGCCTGGTCTGACTGACTAACTGAATGAAGAGCTGCATGATTAAACCATACATCTAAGACAGTAGAACTCCATTAAAACCATACACTTAAACTGTAAATCTTTCTCAATATCGCAATATGAATAATAATAGTAATCCATTATCCTTATCTTCATACACATTTCGTGGGTTCTACAATTCAAATAAATTTCGAATAATTATAAACTGATCATTGTTTGACTAGATCAATTTGCATTTAATCTTGATCCAATAATTTTAGTTTAATATCAGAAGGATTTTTGTGAATATTATAGTAATTACAATGATTAAAATCATAAGTCGATTGAAGCTAGACCACCGTGGAAAACCTGAAATCACTGGATGGCCGTTGAGTCCTATTGTTGCACTCCTCAGCAGTGAGCATTCACGATCTCTCTCCGTGAGGTCCGAAACGAGGATATATCGGTCTCACGTGCGAGCACTTAACCAATAGACCACTGAGCCGGCATCCAACACCTGTTGTGAGGTAGCAACTCACTGAAGACAATGATGGAAGTGTGGTTCAATTTCGTGGGTCAGTTGAAGTTAGACATTAACACCGTTTGATGACAGCTCAATGGTCTATTGGTTTAGCATTCGCGCGCGAGATCGACAGATCCTGTGTTCGATTCTCACCTGTTGCGATCGTGGATTCGCACAGCTGAGGAGTTCAACGCTTCCAGGTCTTCCATGGTAGTCTAGCTTCAGTCGACTCATGATCTCAACCATTGAAATTATAGTTTACTTTAAGAAAAAGTCTAATCAAATCTTCAACGTTAAATGAATAAAAGTCATTTTATGTTGTACACTTATCTATGTGTATATATATGAACAATGGTATTTTTGTTTGTTGATTCTGTTTAACAATATGTTACATCCACATACAAATCTTTTCTTTAAAATATGAATGATATAAAATAGAAAAAAATGAATGAATTCTAAATAGAGAGAAAGACTTTCTTGCATAATGTAATGTAAATAAACAGATATGTACACATAGAGATGAAGAAAAGATATTGTCTAATGCATTCCGATAGAGAGATAGATAGATGGATAGATAAATACATACGAACAAGATAAAAGTGAAATTACAAATATAGATACATTTACACTTGTACTCATTATATATATATATGGTTAGATAATATTAACCTGTATTCGTTGAACTGAACTGTAGAATTTGTTCACGTAGTACACCAATTTCTTCACGGTAATTTTTACTTATATTCATCTAGAATAAAATATGAAAAACAAAATAGTACTGCAATAGAATAATACATTATTCAATTGACAATTATTATGAGAGTGAAATCGAAATTTTGCGGTTTTTTGAAATTTATTCATATAGAGAAATTATCTTCATTTTGTCTTGTTTGTTTGAATCTTTTTATTGATGTTTAGGACTGGAATTGATCAGTCTCTTATTGTCATATATGTATTCTGTGCGTATTGCCTTGATATTGCTTCAAGTCAAAAGCATTATGAACAAAAATAGACGGCGTCTGGTAGTGAAATTCTGTACGAATGTTTCGTCCTATTTGGGACTCGCCAGCTGGATGCATCTGCATTCCAAAGTTGATGTCTACTCTAGGACTCGATGCAGGTTCCTTCAGTCGATGAGTCTCAGACATAACGAAACATGCGTCCTGAATTCTATTGATAGTCACTATCCATCTCTGCTTAGAAGGATCATATATTGTTTTAACTGAAATATCACTACATCAAACGTGATCGATAAAGTATGAAATCTAATATTATGGTTAAAGTAATATCATTGTTAATCTATCCAATAAATTTCAAAAGTATATTCAAAATTGATGACGTTCATTAGAATTATGAAAAATTCCAGTTTTAATCGTTTACACAAAATTTATTATTTCGTAAAAACACTTCATCAAAATTATTTATAACATTGGGAAGAAAATCTTCATGTTCATTTTTGTCTAACTCCGCCTGGAGCACTACTGAAGTTGCTGCCGGTCCGACGTCCAGATAAAAGAGGAGGATTAGGCATGCGGTTAGCGACCCCATCCCGTAGAATACAAACTCGCTAAAATCAAATGCTAACCAGTAAAAATAATCTATTTCTTTTTCACTGTGTATTACACTAAGCTATGGGAACTACAAATTAAATACATTTAGTTAATTTCTTATTAGAATTAATCAACAAAACATTATTAGTATACTGTTATAAAAAGGAATATGATACACTTACTAGTAATGTTTCCCATCGGTCTGCGAATTGATCTATCGTTTCTACAAGTTGATTTGTTTCATTCTTGTCTTTTTTTATTTCAGAAATCCAACATGAAGTCGTAAATCTGAGTGGATGATTACAAAATACTGGTGAAACCTGTTTGAGCGAGGTAGCGTAACATGTTGACAATTGTGTATCATATTTTGATAATTAGTGAGAATTTGCAGACCCATTGTTGAAGTCCTGAACAAGGATTTTTGATTCTCTATTGAGAACCTAGATAGATTGTCTCAATAAAGCTGTCAATTCTAAGTTTATGGATTTATATTGGAATGGTGATTAGATGTGACATCTAGAACACAAATTTCATCGTACAAATGAGTCTTCAATTAGTTGTTGAATGGTGTGTGCTTATCACGCTGATTGTCCAATCGGTACTACAGGTTCAAATGATTGTCTAAATGTAAAGTGTGTATAACTAATTGTGGAATTCTCTTCTATCATCACTACTGACAATAGTGTATAGTGAATAATTTGATGTTAATTAATGAGTCCTACTGTTTTATTTATTCAGAAGACCTCGGACGTTAATGAATTGAGCACATCAACACAAAGCATTTCAAATGAAGGAACTTTGATGAGCACTGAAGTTCAGGGTAGAGAAAACCTCAAGGAAACTACCGACAAAACTGACAAACACTCAGTAAATATTCAATATTTAGTAATAAATGCTACTTTCCTCGTTTTTCTTCAGAATATCACAACCAACATGACTGAAGTGGATAAACAGAGTAAATCACCCAACTACTTATATATCGTTATTCCCTTAATCGTATCACTATGCGTTGTATGCATTTGTGGTATTATTTGGAGATGCTGGTATGAACAAAGAAGGAGAAGTAATAAATGATTCACAGAAGCATCTTATAACTCACTTCAAATATTCCAACACGGTTGTTTCCATTTCTGGTCTCATTAGAAAACATTAGACTTCATTATTCATTTCCCTAATTTGGACAATCGCTTCATGGGATTCTTATACTTGATTATGTAGCGACTGTTGTACTTTTATTGATCAAATAATAAACACAGTTTTTATGAATTGCGTAATTGTTTTCATTCAATTGAAACTACTGACTTGTTTTATAAGAGTTTCACAACATTTTATTTGTAAATTAGTAGTAATGTGTGTAGGTGGTTTTGTGATGATAACTGCAATCAACAATGAGTCCATTGTGAACGTTCATTCTGATGAAGTCTCATCACTGGGAAATATTCAAGTAGTGAAGGATGAAAGTGCCTCATACTATATTGATAAGGTATTTCGACAACTCAGTTTATAACAACGACTATCGTTAATGCCAAATGATATTTCCCAGTGATGAGACCTCATCAGAATGAACGTTCACAATGGACTCATTGTTGATTGCAGTTATCATCACAAAACCACCTACACACAATACTACTAATTTACAAATAAAATGTTGTGAAACTCTTATAAAACAAGTCAGTAGTTTCAATTGAATGAAAACAATTACGCAATTCATAAAAACTGTGTTTATTATTTGATCAATAAAAGTACAACAGTCGCTACATAATCAAGTATAAGAATTCCATGAAGCGATTGTCCAAATTAGGGAAATGAATAATGAAGTCTAAAGTTTTCTAATGAGACCAGAAATGGAAACAACCGTGTTGGAATATTTGAAGAGAGTTACAAGATGCTTCTGTGAATCATTTATTACTTCTCCTTCTTTGTTCATACCAGCATCTCCAAATAATACCAAAGATGCATACAACGCATAGTGATACGATTAAGGGAATAACGATATATAAGTAGTTGGGTGATTTACTCTGTTTATCCACTTCAGTCATGTTGGTTGTGATATTCTGAAGAAAAACGAGGAAAGTAGCATTTATTACTAAATATTGAATATTTACTGAGTGTTTGTCAGTTTTGTCGGTAGTTTCCTTGAGGTTTTCTCTACCCTGAACTTCAGTGCTCATCAAAGTTCCTTCATTTGAAATGCTTTGTGTTGATGTGCTCAATTCATTAACGTCCGAGGTCTTCTGAATAAATAAAACAGTAGGACTCATTAATTAACATCAAATTATTCACTA
Organism: Schistosoma spindalis; assembly: GCA_946903255.1. NCBI lineage: Eukaryota > Metazoa > Platyhelminthes > Trematoda > Strigeidida > Schistosomatidae > Schistosoma > Schistosoma spindalis. The sequence continues at coordinate 35,103,340 of OX336417.1, read as the reverse complement.
TACACTATTGTCAGTAGTGATGATAGAAGAGAATTCCACAATTAGTTATACACACTTTACATTTAGACAATCATTTGAACCTGTAGTACCGATTGGACAATCAGCGTGATAAGCACACACCATTCAACAACTAATTGAAGACTCATTTGTACGATGAAATTTGTGTTCTAGATGTCACATCTAATCACCATTCCAATATAAATCCATAAACTTAGAATTGACAGCTTTATTGAAACAATCCATCCTGATCATTACTGTCAATGCATATGTTGGATCTTTTACACCAAATACACGTTGTATTCGATTTTGTTGCATTTTGGCATGTTTCAGCTGAATTGTATTTTGAACAAGTTTCTGTGAAAAGAATAACGTGTATTTATTTCAAGTGATCAAATAAGAGAAAAGAGAATTATGAAGCCTGTAATTATAAGTCAATGGTATATAGGTGATTTTGGATTTCGGTAGCTAATTCATTCACTGGAATATTGTAATCACCATGTATAATGCCTTCCTTCGAGATACTGACAAACTCAATGAATTCAACATAGCTCTCAACAACAGGTTCCAAGCCTTACAGGATCTGCTGAACGAAGAAGAAACTACAATGGAGGATAACTGGAAAGGTATCAAAGAAGCATTAACTTCAATGTGTCAAGAGGTTCTGGGCCGCAAGAAGCATCATCACAAGGAATGGATCTCTATAAAAACACTGGACAGGATCAAAGAAAGGAAGAACAAGAAGACAGCAAGTAACAACAGCCGAACACGAGCAGAGAAAGTCCAAGCACAAGCTGGGTACATAGAAGCAAACAAGCAAGTGAAGAAGAGCATCGAGGTCGACAAGCAGAATTACGTGGAACAACTAGCAACGACCGCTGAGAAAACTGCAAGAGAAGGAAATATGAAACAGTTTTGCGATACAACGAAGAAACTAGCACGGAAATATAGTAAACCAGAGAGACTGGTCAAAGACAAAGAAGGCAGGCCAATCACTGAAATTCAACAACAGCGGAACAGATGGGTGGAATACTTCGAGGAACTCCTGAATAGGCTGGCCCCATTGAATCCACTGGACATCGAAGCAGCACACACAAATCTTCCTATAGATGTCAATCCAACAACGACGGAAGAAATCAGGACGGCCATCAGACAAATCAAGAGCGGGAAAGCAACAGGACCTGACAATATACCAGCTGAAGCACTGAAGTCAGACATCGAAGTAACTACAAACATGCTTCACCTTCTATTCAAGAAGATTTGGGAGGCGGAACAAGTGCCGATGGACTGGAAAGAAGGACACCTCAGCAAGATTCCAAAGAAAGAAGATCTGAGCAAGTGTGAAAACTACAGAGGCATCACACTACTGTCAGTATCAGGGAAAGTCTTTAACAGAGTGTTGCTGAACCGGATAAAAGTGCAGTAGATGCCCAACTTCGAGATCAACAAGCTGGATTCCGTAAGGATCGGTCGTGCACAGACCAGATTGCGACACTACGGATCATCGTCGAATAATCAGGTGAGTGGAACTCATCATTATACATCAACTTCATTGACTTTGAGAAGGCGTTTGACAGTGCACATAGGAGAACATTATGGAGACTTCTTCGACACTATGGAGTTCCTGAGAAGATTGTCAACATTATCCGGAACTCATACGACGGACTACAGTGCAAAGTAGTGCATGCAGGACAGCTGACAGATGCATTCCAAGTAAGGACCGGAGTCAAACAAGACTGTTTACTCTCTCCCTTCCTCTTTCGTCTGGTGGTCGACTGGATTGTGATGACCTCGACATGTGAGGGAAAACACGGAATACAATGGACGGCTCAGAACCAATTAGACGATTTGGACTTCGTAGATGACCTAGCCCTCCTATCCCATACACACGAACAAATGCAGATGAAGACAACTAGTGTAGCAGCAGCAGCCTCTGCATCAGTGGGTCTCAACACACACAAAGGAAAGACCGAGATCCTCAAATACAACATCGAGAACACTAACCCAATCACACTTATTGGTGAAACTCTGCAAGACGTGGGATCCTTCACATTCCTGCGAGGCATCATCGATGAACAAGCATGATCGAATGCAGATGTAAAGGCGAGGATTAGCAAAGCAACGGTCGCATTCCCACAATTGAAGAACATATGGAATTCAAAGCAACTATCAACCACTATGGGATTGGAATCGACAACTGCATCTCTGTGCTAATGTGGTATGGCAACTCGAACTGATATACGTACGTACGAAGTTCTACGTTGTTACTGACTGACTGATTGCAAACGACAAATCGTGGGAGTTGTTAAGTACCAAGTCTACCACTTCATGTAACATAGATAACACCTCATCAATTATGGTAAGGTCTAAGTCGAGCGATGTGTTGGCGAAGCATCCCCATCCACATTTACTTGTGTTAAGCTCCAGCTGCCATTTTCAGCACCACTTCGCTACCTTGTGAAGCTTCATGCAGATGCAATTTCGCATAATGTTCAGCTCATGAGAAGAAAATCAATACACTACTGTAAGATCATCTGCAGACAGAAGTGGTTTACCCATACAAAACATTCACAGATATCATCGATAAAAACAAAAATGAACAAAGAGCCTATTACACTAACTTGTAGTACACCACTTATAACAAGGGCAGGAGGATGTGAGAACCAGCAGAGAAACTGATATAGCACCAGATCATCACCTTCTGGTCGTCAAGGTGAAATGAAAACTTAAGACGCACTGGACTGGGCAGACGGGGCGGACAATATCACAAAAGTTTAATACGACTTTGCTTCAGCATACTGACAAACTTAACAAATTCAAAATAGCCCTGAGCAATACGTTCCAGGCCTTTCATGGTCTACTCAGTGGAGAAGGAACTACCATGGAGAGCAACTACCAAAGGATAAAAGATGCAATCGTTTCAACATGTCACGAGGTTCTGCGCCACAAGAATCACTACCACAAGGAATGGATCACTGTTGATACACTGGATATGACTCAAGAAAGGAGGAACAAGGAAGCAGCAATCAGTACCAGTCGAACAAGAGCAGAAAAAGCCAACTCAAAAGCTGAATACACAGAAGTAAACAAACAAGTGAAGAGGAGCATCGGAACCGACAAACGTAAATATGTGGAAGATTTAGCAATGATGGAGGAAAAGGCTGCAAGAGAAGAAAACATGAGACACAACAAACAAACTCGCTGGAAATTACCGTAAACCAGAACGGCCAGTGAAAAGCAAGGAAGACAAGGTAATCACCAACATTAAAGAACAACGAAACAGATGGGTAGAACACTTCAAACAACACTTGAATCTACCAGCCCAACAGAACCCACCCAACACCGAAGTAGTACCCACGGTTCCCCCTATCGATGTTGGCCCACCAACAATTGAAGAGATCAGCATGGTCATCAGACAAATCAAGAGCGGCAAAGCAACAGGACCAGACAACATTCAAGCAGAAGCACTGAAAGCAGACGTAGCAGTAACTGCAAAGATACTCCACATTCTCTTCAGTAAGATTTCGGATGAACAACAAGCACCAACAGACTGGAAAAAAGAACTTCTAATCAACATACCAAAGAAAGACAATCTCAGCAATTGTGATAACTACAGGGGAATCACTCTTCTCTCAATACCATAAAGTCTTCAATAGGATGTTGTTATACAAAATGAAAGACTCCGTAGACGCCCAACTTCGAGACCAACAAGTTTGATTCCATAAGGATCGATCCTGTACAGACCAAATCGCAACTCTACGGATCATTGTGAAACAATCACATGAACGGAATTCATCACTCTACATCGACTTCACTGACTACGAGAAGGCATTTGATAGCGTAGATAGGACAACACTAAGGAGAGTTCTTCGACACTATGGCGTGCCTCAGAAGATAGTCAATATCATACGGAATTCCCATGATGGATTGCACTGTAAAATCGTGCATGGAGGACAGATGACAAACTCGTTCAAAGTGAAGGCCTGTGTAAGGCAACGTTCTTTACTCTCACCCTTTCTCTTCCTCCTGGTGATCGTCTGGATCATGAAGACGTCAACATCTGGGGGAGCACAGGATACAACGGACAGCTAGGATGCAGTTGGATGATCAAGACTTAGCAGATGATCTGACTCTCCCATCGCACACGCAACAACAAATGCAGGAGAAGACGACCAGTGTAGCAGCAGTCTCAGTGGCAGTAGGTCTCAATATACACAAAGGGAAAAGCAAGAGTCTCCGACACAACACAGCATGCACCAATCCAATCACAATTGACGGAGAAGATTTGGAAGATGCAACAACCTTTACATATTTGGGCAGCATCATTGATGAACACGGTGGATCTGATGCAGATGTGAAGGCACGGATTGGAAAAGCAAGAGCAGCATATTTACAACTGAAGAACATCTGGAACTCAAAACAATTGTCAACCAACACCAAGATCAGAATCTTCAATAAGAATATCAAGACTCCTACTGTATGGGGCCAAAACCTGGAGAACTACGAAAGCCATCATCCAGAAGATACAGGTGTTAATTAACAGTTGTCTACGCAAAATACTTCAGATCCGTTGGCAAGACACTATCAGCAACAACATACTGTGGGAGAGAACAAACCACATTTCAGTGGAGGAAGAAATCAGCACGAAGCGCCAGAATTGGATAGGACACACACTGAGGAAAGTGCCCAACTGCGTCACAAAGTAAGCCCTCACATGGAACTCTAAAGGTCGAAGAAGAGGAGGTCCAAAGAACACATTGCGCTGACAAATGGAGACAGAAAACAGAAGAATGAATAAAAGTTGGATAGAATTACAAAGGAATGCCCAGGACATAGTGAGTTGGTGAATGCTGGTCGACGGCCTATGCTCAATTGATAGTAACAGGCGTATTCTCTACCGGAACACGTAATTTCAGCATTTTCTGTTGATATATTCAAGGCGAGATTAGACCTCCAGAGTATTACAAACTGCAAGGATTAATACAGGTCAATAGACCTCCTATCCTTATTACTGAAGACTTCGGCACTGGCCGTCTGAAAGGTAAGAGTATTGTTAGCTCTTGCCCAAGATCATCGTGCTTTGATGAAGAGGCCGCAAGCGACTCCACATTAGAACGCATATCGTTTAATAGCTTAATAAGCCATCATATATATATATATATATATATATATATAATCTGATCGGTTTTCGATCTTATTATACAACTTGTTGTTCAGTTGGAAACTGAGTCATCTAGAAGCAGGTGTGAAGTATATACATTTGTCAACAATGTCTGATTCAAAGTTGTTACACAGCATATGCTGTGTATACTCCGTATGGAGTATAGATAACAAGTGTTGATATTATCTGAAAGGTCAAGGTTTCTTCGGTTCGTTTATTAAACAGTCGACTCATTTGGTTATAGGCGTTAATCTTAATGCTATTTATGAGTTATACAATACAAATCAATGATATCTTAATACTTTACATTGAATAACTCATTTGTAACACAAAATTCACACTTACCGCCAGACGCTTTATATCAGACTTCTACTTCTCAGTGAATAATTTAACTCAATGTCCATCCACAAACAGACTGATCCGTCAACAAATCAATCAGCTGACATTCAAGTGAAAATTTGGGTCTGAATCGCGCAACACGAACAAACCTATAATAGTAGTACGAAAATTAACATACTTCTCCGTTCGACCAATTCCAATCAACAAATGCATCCAAGTAAGTGAAATTAATGTGACGAAATCCGGAGTTGCTTCTTTCTTCTTTTGATTTTGTCCACAAGGGATCTGTTAACAGAATATGAAGCCAGCCAGAACGTAAGAAACTCTATCCACTCAGAACAAAATGAGAATAATGATCTGGGTGGTCTTAGTTGTTTTTCTTATGTAACTCAACTGTTCAATGTCATCATTGTTGTTCAAACTATCATCTTGGAACCACCGAAAGAGTAAAACAAAAACTGCACTATTCATATTCTCCCCTCCAAAACGGTATTTTAATTCCATGTGCACATGAAGTATTCAATGGACAGTTTTTACATTTTATGTTCTACTATGATTTTAGTACTTTTCTAGTAATAGACCTAATCCTAAAATTGTAGATTTGTCATGATATAACTGTCTAATCTACAAGATCTTACATGGAAGTCACATCATCATCTACATGAACTCACTGCATTGTAACGATTACCAATACATGATAGAGAACAATCTTAGGCTAGAGATGGAACAATATATTTAGTATGAATAAAAGATATAAGGTAGAATTTAGCAGAGACCACGCATGCATGGCCAAGCCATGCCACCCGATCAACTCGGGTGAATTCCTACTCATTGTTCCCGCCTTTCTCCACTCTTCTGTATTTCTCCGCGTTGAATGTAGAATGTCTATTTCTCATATTGTCTCGCGGTAGGGTCCAATGCCACTACATTACTCTCACACCAGAATCGACGTGACGTTGGTTCGATACCAAATTGTGCGGGATTGTCGCGCGCCGGAGGTTGCCAAAAATAATAAGAGTCCACCGGATATTGATAAGCCGAAAGATAAATCAAAAAAGCGGCAGGATCTGGTCGGGAAATATATATAATAAATTTAAAACGTCTGGTTTAACGCCTAACATGCTTAAAATGAAAATTTAGGTAAAGTTTATTTGAGCTAAACAAAGTGGAATTATAATAATGATGAAATGACTCGGTAGAGGGATATTTTAATAAGTCGCCGTAAGGTACGTGATAATAGCCGTAGGTTAATGACATTTCCTATTTAGAAATATTAAAAACAACCAATATTTAGAAATGTTAAGATTGGTATCATATTTTGTTTCAATTATGAAATCAAATAACGTATATGCCGGTAAGTTGTCCATGTGTTGATTTCCAATAGCATCTGTATTAGTAGGCTAACTGAAAGAACAAAAGTATAACCGTGGAGAAGAATTCCAACTACTGTTTCAGTTAGCTTGATACCGTTTATTTAGTTATGGGGAGACTTTCTCGACCTCATTTTAACTTGACTGTGATAGAATTTAGTAATATTACTAATAAATATGAATGGTTATAAAAAAAACGTTTTAGTGCGTGAAAAGTGATAATTATGTGAATTTTGGACAGATAGCTAAGAGCAATTCGCTAAACATTAGTGTATTCGTAAGAGACATGCTCTAGACCCAATGTTTTGACTTGCCATAGACTATTTGTTTATATTAATACCTAACAGCTGATGGTGCATACAAGGTAGTTGCAAGCATGCAGTTTAATATAAGGCGGAATACTATTTCATTAAGATATAGATCTACAACTGAGAATGATTGATGTGGAAACGAAAGAACAATGAAGTGTAAGACAATTGATTGACATTTTGCAAATGAAGACTCTACCTCATGGTTGTCAGATTTTACAAAGAGATTTTGCAATTTTGTATTCAAATCTAATTGATTGTCCCCACTTGTGTTTTCTTCTCAAACGTGACTGTTCCTTTTGCAAATATCAGTCAATTGTTTCAGTGTCTTCAATGTTCCTGCATTCCCATACCAATTACATTCTGATTCCGTTCTTCCCATCTCAATCTTCTGCTGCCAGATATTCCATTCCTGACTCACCACATATACTACTCATGTCGGTATAAGTAGCACACACCACAATACTTGATAACTGATAGACACAATACCATTCAATATTATTCACGGTTAATTCACTGTACTTATTAACCTGATTTACGAAATGGTTTACTCATAGATGTGTCCGACGTTTTCACATGAACATATCAATGGTCTTAACATCAGTCTCCTCTCATAAGTAAACGTAATTTTGTATTTAGTACAGTGAGATTCTTCAACACTGAAGTCAAGATGGTTCTACTGTACGGAGCTGAAACTTGGAAGACTACTACAACCATCATGGAGGACGTGCAAGTATTTCAGAACAATTGTTTACTCGTGATACTCAATGACCGTTGGTCGGATACCATCAGTATCGGCCTACTATGGGATAGAACAAACCAATTTCTATTTGAAGAGGAAACTACGAAGAGACTTTGGAAGTGGATTGGATGCAATTTGAGGAAATCAACAAACTTCATCATGAGGGATGTACTGACTTGGAATCCGTGATGCGAATGGAGAAGCGGAAGGCCGAATAGTACACTATGTACGGAATTACAGGCAGACATGAGAAGAATGAATAGCAGCTGGAAATGATTGCTTGGGATAGAATTGGATGGAGAATGTTGGTGGGCGACCTATGCTCGTTCACGAAGTGCAACAGTATTTGGGTAAGTACGGTTTTACTTACTTCTTCATAAGGCACTAAACATATGTGGTGCCGTTTCGAATTAGTCGCACAAGTTTAAGAGATGTTATTTTAAATCTGATTAGTCTGTTAGTCAAGTGAATAGTTTTATGAATTTAGCTTATTCCTAAACCTGATTACATTTCTTGATGGATTTTAAGAAGAAACGAACATGAAATTCATTTCAATCCATTCCAATGAGTGTTTATTTAACGTAACACAATACATTTCGGTATGAATCGTCTATAAAAACTTAACAGACCGTTAAACGTGCGCGATTGCTTGATGGTGGTCGGTTCTGGGTAATCCAGAATGGCCGCCACTTTTGTTCTAAGGGGTTGAATGCCATGCGCATCTATGGTGTGTCCTAAGAAGTCTAAGGATTCAGTTCCGAATTGGCATTTCTGAATGTTTACGGTAATGCCATGTTTTTGTAGTCGGTCGAAAACAAGGTCCAGATGCTGGAGATGTGATTCTTTGTCCGAACTTGCTATTAGACAGTCATCAACGTATGCATGTACGAAGTTGAGACCTCGAAAAACGTCGTCGATGAACCTTTGGAAAGTCTGTGCCGCGTTTCTCAGACCGAAAGGCATTCGCAAAAATTCATAGAGTCCGAAGGGCGTTATAATAGCGGTTTTTGGAATGTCTTCAGTTGCCATAGGAATTTGGTTAGGAAAGTTGTTTGAATAGGCCGTCATCGAAGGTTCTTTGGCCAATGACTTCTCGCATTCTTTGCAACATGTCTGTGGCAGAACCGTGTTGCAGGTCGATGTTGTTGAGGAGTTGGTCTAGCCTTTGTCGATCGGTTAGATCTCCGCGTTTAAGGATGGCATGTTTCAGGGTTTGGTATGGATCAGAAACATCACTAGTAAACATACTAGGTGTTACGTACCTGTTAAATTCGCGCGGTAGTGCCTTGACTACTGCGAGGAATTGTGCACGCACATCGTTCACACCGTGCTCGAAGAAGTCAGCTTCTGCGTAACAAAACCAGGCTTCGATGTTGTCTGGCCAGAAAGGCATAAGTTGGAAAGAGGGTGGGGACACAGTCTTTAACTTAAATACTTTAGGGGTCTGTTCAGTCATAGTAATATATCAAGTACGAAAAGTGAACGAGTGGGAAATATATATATAAACCCAAAAACACGGTAAAAAATTATCACAATGTTAAAAAAATAATTAAAATAAGACAATGATATATAAAATCACAAAAAGGAACAGACTCACAGTTTACAATATGGTGTACCAGATCACGTCGGGCTCACCAATGAAGATGCCACAGGTATTCGGAGTTTGACAACGCTTTAACCAGTAACACCTTCTAATACAAAGCGCACCCACCAAGTAAAATCAAAAGACAGAAGTGAGGAGATCGAAGATATATTTGATAAGCTATCAATATATCGAGGATCGTTTGCACTAATCAGGCTAGCGATTGCGGCAGATGTTGAGCACGGCGTTCCCACACGTGATCTGGTGCGGATGCTTGACCGAGCGCCTTCAGCTAGATGAGTCCACTAAAACTGTGGTCAGCATCCAATGTCGAAAACTTACAGAGCTATTTGATTTTGGGGAATTATTTACCGCTACAACACAATACATTCAACATAATGTGACAATGATTTGCTTCCACAGCACAAATACCACACCAACTACGACTGATCCATATCATCGATGTAACATTTTAGGGTTGAATGAAATTCTGACATCTTTTCCATGGATCTCAATTGATTGATTGCAGAATTCGACGAAACTATGAACATAGACAAAACAATAAACCATAAATGGGATGTGGTGATTTTCAGAAATAGACCGTTTTCTAACTGTTGAATTCACAAGCTAAGAGAATACAGCACACTTCCTACTTGTTCATCACTTTTTTCAAATGAAACTAACCTTATCGGTTACTTAATTAAATGTTAATAACAAGTAGACATTTTCGATTGTTTTTTTTTTTGAATAATCACAATAAAAATCGAAATTAAGTGAAGTTGGCGAAGGGAGATTGATGAAATCTAAGTGATATGCATATTGATGATTGGTGTAAGGTGTTTGTGGGAATAATTGACTAGCATAGTTTGCACCATCAACTGACCTCAGTATTTATCGGTTCAACTGCTCCTGTGGAGCCAGTTATACTAAAAATAAGCGTACAGTATTCTAGGAGTGGTTGAACACAAACTTTGTACATTGAAATATGTGACTCGCTGTCGCAATGGTTTTGAGTTACGCAACTCCGTCTGTAGCTCTTCTAGAGCTACTGCCGGTTTTAAGCCCGGGCAAAGGAGGAGGGTTTGGCATGGGGTTAACGACCCCATCCCGTAGAAAACTAACTCACTGAGAAAACGCTAACCTGAAAATTGAATTCAAATCGTTTAAATTCTGCTCTGGAAGTTAGAAGTTCTTCGTTTAGAAGAGTTATGACGCCATATGGAGATAGCCCAGTTCCTTCGGAAATCACGAGGTTCATGCTCCCTCTAACAACCAGAGCAACAATTTTTATAGGTACATGCAACGTGAGGACAATGCGGAAGACCGGGAATACCAGATAAACAGCAACGGAAATGAGGAGATACAACTTGAAAGTACTGGAAATCAGCGAAACTACTTAGAACCAAGCTGCACAGAAAAGTCTGGATACGAAAGAGATGCTGCTTTACTCCGGTCACGAAGAGGAAAATGCTCCACACATTCAGAGAAACGCTCTAATGCTGTCCAAGCAAGTACGAAATGCACTTGTGGGATGGGAATCTCACGGATCCAGAATCATCAAAACATCATTCAAAACAAAGAAGGATGGAATTACGACGAATGTTATCCAATGTTATGCACCCACCAATTATAGCAACGACAACAGTACAGATCAATTCTATGAGAAGCTGCAGTCAATCATAGAGAAGTACCCAAGAAAACACCTCATCATTCTGATGAGAGATCTCAACGTCAAATTCGGAATAGACAACACCGGATATGAAGATATCATGGGACGACATGGACTTAAATAGAGAAATGGAAATGGGGAGAGATTTGCGAATTCATGTGCATTCTACAAATTGGTCGTAGGTGGTACAATATTTCCACACAAACGTATACACAAAGCTACATGGATCTAACCGGACCACACCACAGAGAAACAAATAGATCATATCTGCATCAATAAAAAATTCCGAAGGACAATGGAGGATGTGAGAATCAAGAGAGGAGCTGATGTAGCTTCAGATCATCACCTGGTGTTGACCGAGATAAAACTTAAGCTAAACAAACACTGGAAAACTAGGGAAACAACATTACCAATGATCAAAACAGCCATCCTTCGAGACACTGACAAACTCAATGAATTCAACATAGCTCTCAACAACAGGTTCCAAGCCTTACAGGATCTGCTGAACGAAGAAGAAACTACAATGGAGGATAACTGGAAAGGTATCAAAGAAGCATTAACTTCAATGTGTCAAGAGGTTCTGGGCCGCAAGAAGCATCATCACAAGGAATGGATCTCTATAAAAACACTGGACAGGATCAAAGAAAGGAAGAACAAGAAGACAGCAAGTAACAACAGCCGAACACGAGCAGAGAAAGTCCAAGCACAAGCTGGGTACATAGAAGCAAACAAGCAAGTGAAGAAGAGCATCGAGGTCGACAAGCAGAATTACGTGGAACAACTAGCAACGACCGCTGAGAAAACTGCAAGAGAAGGAAATATGAAACAGTTTTGCGATACAACGAAGAAACTAGCACGGAAATATAGTAAACCAGAGAGACTGGTCAAAGACAAAGAAGGCAGGCCAATCACTGAAATTCAACAACAGCGGAACAGATGGGTGGAATACTTCGAGGAACTCCTGAATAGGCTGGCCCCATTGAATCCACTGGACATCGAAGCAGCACACACAAATCTTCCTATAGATGTCAATCCAACAACGACGGAAGAAATCAGGACGGCCATCAGACAAATCAAGAGCGGGAAAGCAACAGGACCTGACAATATACCAGCTGAAGCACTGAAGTCAGACATCGAAGTAACTACAAACATGCTTCACCTTCTATTCAAGAAGATTTGGGAGGCGGAACAAGTGCCGATGGACTGGAAAGAAGGACACCTCAGCAAGATTCCAAAGAAAGAAGATCTGAGCAAGTGTGAAAACTACAGAGGCATCACACTACTGTCAGTATCAGGGAAAGTCTTTAACAGAGTGTTGCTGAACCGGATAAAAGTGCAGTAGATGCCCAACTTCGAGATCAACAAGCTGGATTCCGTAAGGATCGGTCGTGCACAGACCAGATTGCGACACTACGGATCATCGTCGAATAATCAGGTGAGTGGAACTCATCATTATACATCAACTTCATTGACTTTGAGAAGGCGTTTGACAGTGCACATAGGAGAACATTATGGAGACTTCTTCGACACTATGGAGTTCCTGAGAAGATTGTCAACATTATCCGGAACTCATACGACGGACTACAGTGCAAAGTAGTGCATGCAGGACAGCTGACAGATGCATTCCAAGTAAGGACCGGAGTCAAACAAGACTGTTTACTCTCTCCCTTCCTCTTTCGTCTGGTGGTCGACTGGATTGTGATGACCTCGACATGTGAGGGAAAACACGGAATACAATGGACGGCTCAGAACCAATTAGACGATTTGGACTTCGTAGATGACCTAGCCCTCCTATCCCATACACACGAACAAATGCAGATGAAGACAACTAGTGTAGCAGCAGCAGCCTCTGCATCAGTGGGTCTCAACACACACAAAGGAAAGACCGAGATCCTCAAATACAACATCGAGAACACTAACCCAATCACACTTATTGGTGAAACTCTGCAAGACGTGGGATCCTTCACATTCCTGCGAGGCATCATCGATGAACAAGCATGATCGAATGCAGATGTAAAGGCGAGGATTAGCAAAGCAACGGTCGCATTCCCACAATTGAAGAACATATGGAATTCAAAGCAACTATCAACCACTATGGGATTGGAATCGACAACTGCATCTCTGTGCTAATGTGGTATGGCAACTCGAACTGATATACGTACGTACGAAGTTCTACGTTGTTACTGACTGACTGATTGCAAACGACAAATCGTGGGAGTTGTTAAGTACCAAGTCTACCACTTCATGTAACATAGATAACACCTCATCAATTATGGTAAGGTCTAAGTCGAGCGATGTGTTGGCGAAGCATCCCCATCCACATTTACTTGTGTTAAGCTCCAGCTGCCATTTTCAGCACCACTTCGCTACCTTGTGAAGCTTCATGCAGATGCAATTTCGCATAATGTTCAGCTCATGAGAAGAAAATCAATACACTACTTTAAGATGAGATGACGTTTAACTGGTCCCCTCACCTCAACATAATACTCAGTATACGGACTTAACATCCGTTTATGCGTTCACAAACAATTTGTCCTTACACTTTACCTACCCTGGTAATACTGATTTATTATACAGAGAGGTAATCACATTGTTTTTGTGTACTTTATGATCATTTCGTTTTCTTTGTTATGGCTTACCTATAATCGGTCCAGTTGACCGTTTAATTTTCTTATAAAACATGTCTTAACAAGTACATTCCGTGTGACCAGATTGTTAGGAATGTATTGCTCAAGCATATCACATAATTCTAATAAACTTCGTCTTCTCATTGCATTATCGGAATATTGTTGTTTAAAAAACAAATACCAAACAAACAACAGAATTGTTTTTTCGGATGTTTTCTCTACACTTCCTCTCTATATGTGATAATGAAATTATCCCATGTAAAGATAATCAAATATTTACCATATTGTTTCATGTATCAATATTTTAATTCATTTAACTCCACACTAAAAAAATTAATGAAGTTTGCTAAAAGTACTCAAATTTTCTTTTAAGTAAAGACGAATGAGTACATGGTAAATTCTCTAAGAGTTTACTGTTTAAAGATTTGAACTAACCAGTATAACTTGCAATAGCTGTTGCTAGCCCAATCCTTCGTATTTCTTGTGTTTGATAATTAAATTATTTGAAAATAATAAAAAAACACAGCCTTATGATGTTTTACATTCTTATTAGTCAGTTATAATACTTGCACGAAATGTCGGGTATAAAAAGCGGTATATAGTAAATGATGAAATATTATTATTATTCATTAGTATAAATACTCGTTATAACTTGTGGTTTGTACCCTTGGTTCTTTGTGTTTCACCCCGTCGTCAATTGTTATAAAGCTCAGTTTTACTTTGTCTAATGTTACGACGGTTGGGTTTACACGTTTCCACGTATGGGACGTTAATTCACCTTAGACGAATATCTACATTAGATTCCCTCCTAGTGTCTATTCTACAGGACGTCAACACAACTCAGATGAAGAACACGTGATTAACCTGACCACAACGTAAATATATTTCCATACCAAAACTCCGACACAATTCAACAACAATGAACAATCAATAATGAGTGAGTAATAATAATAATAAGGATAGGGGAATATATAACTCATCGGACACACCTATCGGGCTATCTGCATGTCTGAGTAAGCAGAAAAACAATCATTATCATTCTCGTTCACACATCAATACTAATATGAAAAACTAACGTTTTTGTTATTGCACGATGATTATTGAAAATATTAAACATCGAAACTATTCCATACCTTTAAATTTTTATTCTTTAATTATTGAGTACCTCAATTATTGTATTCTACTGTTTGTAAGCTATTTCTTAATGTATAAACTACTGTTAGGTCATACATATTTCTTAAGCTGCAGTTATAACTTGTGACCTTGTATCTTAATAATATATAACGTAATGATACTGCCAATCGATTTCAATACAGGAGTAGAACATCATTTTAAGACCAAAACATATTTGGCATACGTTGTTACTGGTGCAATAAATTCTACAACACATTTCATCTATCGTATTCAACTTTGAGTATTCAAGGAAAATCTATCATATCTTCAAAAGATTATAATTTTTTTATCACTGGAGTCATTTAAGACCTATGTATTGTGCTCAAATTATTAGTGATTAGACGAAAGTTATCGTAATATCTTGGCAAGTTTAATCTTTAAATAAGATATTTTCTTCTTCAATGTTAAAAATAGATACATTATTTGGTTACAAAGACGTTAGTGAGAACAATTTTATTTACAACTGACTAAACCAGAGATAAAAAGTTGGGTTAAGATTTTTTAAATAAAATCTGACCAAAAACAAATTATTACATTCCAAGTAGTAAATGACTCAATTCACTGATCTGTTATAGGCTCATGTAATTTTATTTAAGCTACACTATTTGTGTAAAGGCTAGTACTATCACTTGGTTGTTTAACCCAAAGTAATAGAATCATTCTCTAAACTAGTATGTGAAATTCCATAATCGAATGCTTTCACTATCAAGTGATTAGCTTACCCATCCAGAATAGTGAAAATGATAATAGATGTAAACCATATAATTTTGTTTCATTTTAGCTAAACATAATTACATATATAAATAGTTTTTACTTTCTTCTTCTTATTTTATGTTTCTTTGATTTCCCTTTTTAATTCATTTAGTGTATATACACATTAGCTACTAATTTGCGTTATTTTATCTAAAATAAATTCTTCCCACCCTTTCATTTTTGCATGATATACATTTCATTTCGACTTTCTCAAAATTAGTCAAAATAAACCGTAAAGTGTAATTTATGGCACTTAATAATTTCCTCATATATTTTGCTTCATACATGATTTATAATTAATATAATGGTTGATATCATGAGTTCGAATTGACTCATGATCTCAATTATTAAGTAATCATAATATCCACGAAAACTCATCCTGATATTAATCAACATATACCTCACTAGTGACTAACTTCAAGAAGTATTTCCTTAACTTCTAGTGAGATGCAGTGACCAGTGGAGTTCAACCGGGTTTGTTGTGAAATAGTAACTCACTGATGACAGTGATGGACGTGTGGCTCAATTTCATGGATTGGGCGAAGTTAGACATTAACACCGTTGGATGCCGGTTCAGTGATCTAGATGTTTGATAGTCGAAAGTTTCGGAGATTACTGAGAGACCTGAAGGTCCTGAGTCAAATCTCTAGTGAAGCTGAAGAGTCCCATAATGGAGTAAATCAACTATCTAGTACTTCCTGATTTTTAAAGCCCATCTAACCAAGATCAGTTCGAGGAGTAAAGTATGGAAACAAAAATCTAATTTAATGCGTTAATTTTCACTATTATCAGAAGGGATTGTATGGAGATTTTAGAAATCTCACTGGTTGAAATCATGAGTCAATTGAAGCTAGACCACCATGAAAACCTGGAAGTACTGGATGGCCGTTTCGTCCCAGTATGGGACTCCTCAGCAGTGCGCATCCACCACCCAGCCTAACCATTAGAACACTGAGCCGGCCGGCATCCAACGGTGTTAATGTCTAACTTCAAGCAATCCACGAAGTTGCGCTATCGTACACCATTGTCTTCAGTGAGCTGATGTCTCACATCAGACCTGGTTGTACTTCACCTGTAACGGCTTCTCACTAGAACTCCAGGAGTATCTCTTGAAGTCAGTCACTAGTGGTCAGATGATTATGACTGATATTGACCTAGCTCACATATGAAGCCTTATTTGCTTGATTTATACAATAGTGTATACGAAACCAAATGCATAGATGATCTTAAAAATCTCCTATATTTTAGCCTATAATTAATATCAGTTAAATGAATAGGAAATGGGATTGTCTCTTTAAAAATAGAATCACTGGAGGACCGTTCCGTTCTAGTATGCGACTCCTCAACAGTGAGCATCCACGATCAGTCTTGCACGCGAGCGCGAGGACGAAACGTAAGTCCAGTGATTCCAAATTCTCCATGGTGGTCTAGCTTCAATTGACTCATGAATTCAACTATTAAATTACTATGATATCCACAAAATCCCTCTCTGATTATAGTCATTTTGCTAAAGGAATGAATCAACATAGTATGTATTGTAACAAATATACGAAGTTTTAATTCGATATGAAAAAGTTTAACAGTTAAAGTGTGGCGTGTGCTACTTATGTAGACATAGGTAGTATATGATGTTAGTCGTGATCAGTATGTCTGGCAGCAGAGAGACAAGATTAAACAGGAAAGAATGAAGACAGACTGCAATTTGTATGAAAATGCAAGAACAATCAAGTCTGACTCACTTTGAGACAATTGATGGACATCTTGCAAATTGAGCATTTAATATATGGTTGTTGGATTCTATTAACAAGTCCTGTAATTTAGCTTCAAATGCATGCGATTGTCCCCATTGGTGTTCTGTTCACTACAAAACAACTCCATTTGAATAATACTTATCATTACAAACTGTAGCATATCTAAGTTTGTGTTGGCAAATAGATAACAGATATTTAGTTTGGTTACATCTATAGCCATACATCCACAATTCTAAAGTATATTAGTAGCCTAAGTTTTTTAATGAGGAAATCAGTGAAAAACCTTTATCTTTAACAAGTTTTCTTCATGTTCATCAAATGATTAAAATTCTATTTATAAACTTATTTGATGGAAAGAATACCACCTACCAAAATATTCTTTAGAATAAATCTCCAGGTGAATCCGAAAACTGTTTCTCTTCCCATTGATTATGATGCTATTTTACTATACTGCTGCTGTGAAAATATGTGCATTTAGCAACTAATATCTATCTAAGCAATAAAATTATGTAGACTAGTGTTTTATGAATAAATTTTTAACTATGTACTTTTAAAATGGGTTCCTACCATTTATCGTTACTAGGCGCATAATCACAGTGCATATATTATTAACACTTATAATTTTATATTACTGCTTTCGATTAACTAAATGTCAGTACACAAAGTTCAGGAAAGGAATCCTGTTTCAACGAATTCATTATCAAGCTGTACGATCGTATATGAATATTAATTTCTTGAGGATATATGAACAATGAAAAAAAAACACGAGGATGTAATAGAAGCGAGATGTGTTCATACAAAAGAAGTACGTTTTATCCTTATCATTACCATGACCGTAAATTATCAATCCTATTGAGACCATTAACCGATCAATGTTGGACCACATCTAACGATGTTTTATTGAAGAGTAATAAGAGCTCATTGTGTAAATCTTCATCGACTGACATGGTTGTAACTCGTGTTACATATTCCTGAACACCGATTACCATGACGCGCAATGCTGACTAGCGTCGGGAATGGTTGGAAGAATGCTAGAGGCGGTCAAATCAATCCTTGAAATCTCTAAATTCTGGTCTTGGCCATTCGGTAGATGCAGAACACATGGTAAGAGTCCGCGTGAATATCGTAACCAATGGTTGGAGACTCTGGGTCACATGGCTCAGAATCGATCATGGCAACGTAGGCGTATACACTCTTTTACTTCACTTAAACTATGAGATTAAAATCGCTTCATATCTTTCTTTCTACCAACTAAATCTTTCTACCTGTACTATGTCTTTATATGCAATCTTTCTTTTATATATCAAAAGCACTGAATAAACTACTTCTATGAATCCAGTATTCATCTTGCTGTGCTCATGCGAAATGGCTGCTTGGATAGATGCATATATGTGCCTGGTCTGACTGACTAACTGACTGAAGAGCTGCATGATTAAACCATACATCTAAGACAGTAGAACTCCATTAAAACCATACACTTAAACTGTAAATCTTTCTCAATATCGCAATATGAATAATAATAGTAATCCATTATCCTTATCTACAATTCAAATAAATTTCGAATAATTATAAACTGATCATTGTTTGACTAGATCAATTTGCATTTAATCTTGATCCAATAATTTTAGTTTAATATCAGAAGGATTTTTGTGAATATTATAGTAATTACAATGATTAAAATCATAAGTCGATTGAAGCTAGACCACCGTGGAAAACCTGAAATCACTGGATGGCCGTTGAGTCCTATTGTTGCACTCCTCAGCAGTGAGCATTCACGATCTCTCTCCGTGAGGTCCGAAACGAGGATATATCGGTCTCACGTGCGAGCACTTAACCAATAGACCACTGAGCCGGCATCCAACACCTGTTGTGAGGTAGCAACTCACTGAAGACAATGATGGAAGTGTGGTTCAATTTCGTGGGTCAGTTGAAGTTAGACATTAACACCGTTTGATGACAGCTCAATGGTCTATTGGTTTAGCATTCGCGCGCGAGATCGACAGATCCTGTGTTCGATTCTCACCTGTTGCGATCGTGGATTCGCACAGCTGAGGAGTTCAACGCTTCCAGGTCTTCCATGGTAGTCTAGCTTCAGTCGACTCATGATCTCAACCATTGAAATTATAGTTTACTTTAAGAAAACGTCTAGTCAAATCTTCAACGTTAAATGAATAAAAGTCATTTTATGTTGTACACTTATCTATGTGTATATATATGAACAATGGTATTTTTGTTTGTTGATTCTGTTTAACAATATGTTACATCCACATACAAATCTTTTCTTTAAAATATGAATGATATAAAATAGAAAAAAATGAAGGAATTCTAAATAGAGAGAAAGACTTTCTTGCATAATGTAATGTAAATAAACAGATATGTACACATAGAGATGAAGAAAAGATATTGTCTAATGCATTCCGATAGAGAGATAGATAGATGGATAGATAAATACATACGAACAAGATAAAAGTGAAATTACAAATATAGATACATTTACACTTGTACTCATTATATATATATATATGGTTAGATAATATTAACCTGTATTCGTTGAACTGAACTGTAGAATTTGTTCACGTAGTACACCAATTTCTTCACGGTAATTTTTACTTATATTCATCTAGAATAAAATATGAAAAACAAAATAGTACTGCAATAGAATAATACATTATTCAATTGACAATTATTATGAGAGTGAAATCGAAATTTTGCGGTTTTTTGAAATTTATTCATATAGAGAAATTATCTTCATTTTGTCTTGTTTGTTTGAATCTTTTTATTGATGTTTAGGACTGGAATTGATCAGTCTCTTATTGTCATATATGTATTCTGTGCGTATTGCCTTGATATTGCTTCAAGTCAAAAGCATTATGGACAAAAATAGACGGCGTCTGGTAGTGAAATTCTGTACGAATGTTTCGTCCTATTTGGGACTCGCCAGCTGGATGCACCTGCATTCCAAAGTTGATGTCTACTCTAGGACTCGATGCAGGTGCATTCAGATGACGAGTCTCACACAGGATAAAACGCGCGTCCTGAATTCTATTGATAGTCACTATCCATCTCTGCTTAGAAGGATCATATATTGTTTTAACTGAAATATCACTACATCAAACGTGATCGATAAAGTATGAAATCTAATATTATGGTTAAAGTAATATCATTGTTAATCTATCCAATAAATTTCAAAAGTATATTCAAAATTGATGACGTTCATTAGAATTATGAAAAATTCCAGTTTTAATCGTTTACACAAAATTTATTATTTCGTAAAAACATTTCATCAAAATTATTTATAACATTGGGAAGAAAATCTTCATGTTCATTTTTGTCTAACTCCGCCTGGAGCACTACTGAAGTTGCTGCCGGTCCGACGTCCAGATAAAAGAGGAGGATTAGGCATGCGGTTAGCGACCCCATCCCGTAGAATACAAACTCGCTAAAATCAAATGCTAACCAGTAAAAATAATCTATTTCTTTTTCACTGTGTATTATACTAAGCTATGGGAACTACAAATTAAATACATTTAGTTAATTTCTTATTAGAATTAATCAACAAAACATTAATAGTATACTGTTATAAAAAGGAATATGATACACTTACTAGTAATGTTTCCCATCGGTCTGCGAATTGATCTATCGTTTCTACAAGTTGATTTGTTTCATTCTTGTCTTTTTTTATTTCAGAAATCCAACATGAAGTCGTAAATCTGAGTGGATGATTACAAAATACTGGTGAAACCTGTTTGAGCGAGGTAGCGTAACATGTTGACAATTGTGTATCATATTTTGATAATTAGTGAGAATTTGCAGACCCATTGTTGATGTCCTGAGCAAGGATTTCTGATTCTCTATTGAGAACCTAGATGGATTGTTTCAATAAAGCTTTCAATTATAAGTTTATTGATTTATATTGGAATGGTGATTAGATGTGACATCCAAAACACAAATTTCATCTTACAAAAGAGTCGTCAGTTCGTTGTTGAATGGTGTGTAATTATCACACTGATTGTCCAATCAGTACTACAGGTTCAAATGATTGTACAAATGCAAATTGGTCATAACTAATTGAAGAATTCTCTTCTATCATCATTACTGACAATAGTGTAAAGTGAATTATTTGACGTTAATTGATGAATCCTATTGTTTTGTTTATTCGCATGACCTCGGACAGTAACGAATTGAGCACATCAACACAAAGCATTTCAGATGAAAGAACGTTGATGTGCACTGATGTTCAGGCCATAGAAAAACAGAATTAAACTACCGATGAAACTGGCAAACACTCGGTAAATATTGATTATTTGGTAATTAATGCTACTTTTTTTTCGTTTTTCTTTAGAATATCACAACCGACATGACTGAAGTGCATAAACAGAGTAAATCACCCAAATACTTATATATCGTTATTCCCTTAATCGTATCACTATGCGTTGTATGCATCTGTGGTATTATTTGGAGATGCTGGTATGAACAAAGAAGGAGAAGTAATAAATGATTCATAGAAGCATCTTGTAACTCACTTCAAATATTCCAACACGGTTGTTTCCATTTCTGGTCTCATTAGAAAACTTTAGATTTCATTATTCATTTCCATAATTTGGACAATTGCTTCATGGAATTCTTATACTTCATTATGTAGCAACCGTTGTACTTTTATTGATCAAATAATAAACACAGTTTTTATGAATTGCGTAATTGTTTTCATTCAATTGAAACTACTGACTTGTTTTATAAGAGTTTCACAACATTTTATTTGTAAATTAGTAGTAATGTGTGTAGGTGGTTTTGTGATGATAACTGCAATCAACAATGAGTCCATTGTGAACGTTCATTCTGATGAAGTCTCATCACTGGGAAATATTCAAGTAGTGAAGGATGAAAGTGCCTCATACTATATTGATAAGGTATTTCGACAACTCAGTTTATAACAACGACTATCGTTAATGCCAAATGATATTTCCCAGTGATGAGACTTCATCAGAATGAACGTTCACAATGGACTCATTGTTGATTGCAGTTATCATCACAAAACCACCTACACACATTACTACTAATTTACAAATAAAATGTTGTGAAACTCTTATAAAACAAGTCAGTAGTTTCAATTGAATGAAAACAATTACGCAATTCATAAAAACTGTGTTTATTATTTGATCAATAAAAGTACAACGGTTGCTACATAATCAAGTATAAGAATTCCATGAAGCAATTGTCCAAATTATGGAAATGAATAATGAAATCTAAAGTTTTCTAATGAGACCAGAAATGGAAACAACCGTGTTGGAATATTTGAAGTGAGTTACAAGATGCTTCTATGAATCATTTATTACTTCTCCTTCTTTGTTCATACCAGCATCTCCAAATTATACCACAAATGCATACAACGCATAGTGATACGATTAAGGGAATAACGATATATAAGTATTTGGGTGATTTACTCTGTTTATCCACTTCAGTCATGTTGGTTGTGATATTCTGAAGAAAAACGAGGAAAGTAGCATTTATTACTAAATATTGAATATTTACTGAGTGTTTGTCAGTTTTGTCGGTAGTTTCCTTGAGTTTTCTCTACCCTGAACTTCAGTGCTCATCAAAGTTCCTTCATTTGAAATGCTTTGTGTTGATGTGCTCAATTCGTTAACGTCCGAGGTCTTCTGAATGAACAAAACAGTAGGACTCATTAATTAACATCAAATTATTCACTATACACTATTGTCAGTAGTGATGATAGAAGAGAATTCCACAATTAGTTATACACACTTTGCATTTAGACAATCATTTGAACCTGTAGTACCGATTGGACAATCAGCGTGATAAGCACACACCATTCAACAACTAATTGAAGACTCATTTGTACGATGAAATTTGTGTTCTAGATGTCACATCTAATCACCATTCCAATATAAATCCATAAACTTAGAATTGACAGCTTTATTGAAACAATCCATCCTGATCATTACTGTCAATGCATATGTTGGATCTTTTACACCAAATACACGTTGTATTCGATTTTGTTGCATTTTGGCATGTTTCAGCTGAATTGTATTTTGAACAAGTTTCTGTAAAAAGAATAAAGTGTATTTATTTCAAGTGATCAAATAAAAGAAAAGAGAATTATGAAGCCTGTAATTATAAGTCAATGGTATATAGGTGATTTTGGATTTCGGTAACTAATTCATTCACTGGAATATTGTAATCACCATGCATAATGCCTTCCTTCGAGATACTGACAAACTCAATGAATTCAACATAGCTCTCAACAACAGGTTCCAAGCCTTACAGGATCTGCTGAACGAAGAAGAAACTACAATGGAGGATAACTGGAAAGGTATCAAAGAAGCATTAACTTCAATGTGTCAAGAGGTTCTGGGCCGCAAGAAGCATCATCACAAGGAATGGATCTCTATAAAAACACTGGACAGGATCAAAGAAAGGAAGAACAAGAAGACAGCAAGTAACAACAGCCGAACACGAGCAGAGAAAGTCCAAGCACAAGCTGGGTACATAGAAGCAAACAAGCAAGTGAAGAAGAGCATCGAGGTCGACAAGCAGAATTACGTGGAACAACTAGCAACGACCGCTGAGAAAACTGCAAGAGAAGGAAATATGAAACAGTTTTGCGATACAACGAAGAAACTAGCACGGAAATATAGTAAACCAGAGAGACTGGTCAAAGACAAAGAAGGCAGGCCAATCACTGAAATTCAACAACAGCGGAACAGATGGGTGGAATACTTCGAGGAACTCCTGAATAGGCTGGCCCCATTGAATCCACTGGACATCGAAGCAGCACACACAAATCTTCCTATAGATGTCAATCCAACAACGACGGAAGAAATCAGGATGGCCATCAGACAAATCAAGAGCGGGAAAGCAACAGGACCTGACAATATACCAGCTGAAGCACTGAAGTCAGACATCGAAGTAACTACAAACATGCTTCACCTTCTATTCAAGAAGATTTGGGAGGCGGAACAAGTGCCGATGGACTGGAAAGAAGGACACCTCAGCAAGATTCCAAAGAAAGAAGATCTGAGCAAGTGTGAAAACTACAGAGGCATCACACTACTGTCAGTATCAGGGAAAGTCTTTAACAGAGTGTTGCTGAACCGGATAAAAGTGCAGTAGATGCCCAACTTCGAGATCAACAAGCTGGATTCCGTAAGGATCGGTCGTGCACAGACCAGATTGCGACACTACGGATCATCGTCGAATAATCAGGTGAGTGGAACTCATCATTATACATCAACTTCATTGACTTTGAGAAGGCGTTTGACAGTGCACATAGGAGAACATTATGGAGACTTCTTCGACACTATGGAGTTCCTGAGAAGATTGTCAACATTATCCGGAACTCATACGACGGACTACAGTGCAAAGTAGTGCATGCAGGACAGCTGACAGATGCATTCCAAGTAAGGACCGGAGTCAAACAAGACTGTTTACTCTCTCCCTTCCTCTTTCTTCTGGTGGTCGACTGGATTGTGATGACCTCGACATGTGAGGGAAAACACGGAATACAATGGACGGCTCAGAACCAATTAGACGATTTGGACTTCGTAGATGACCTAGCCCTCCTATCCCATACACACGAACAAATGCAGATGAAGACAACTAGTGTAGCAGCAGCAGCCTCTGCATCAGTGGGTCTCAACACACACAAAGGAAAGACCGAGATCCTCAAATACAACATCGAGAACACTAACCCAATCACACTTATTGGTGAAACTCTGCAAGACGTGGGATCCTTCACATTCCTGCGAGGCATCATCGATGAACAAGCATGATCGAATGCAGATGTAAAGGCGAGGATTAGCAAAGCAACGGTCGCATTCCCACAATTGAAGAACATATGGAATTCAAAGCAACTATCAACCACTATGGGATTGGAATCGACAACTGCATCTCTGTGCTAATGTGGCATGGCAACTCGAACTGATATACGTACGTACGAAGTTCTACGTTGTTACTGACTGACTGATTGCAAACGACAAATCGTGGGAGTTGTTAAGTACCAAGTCTACCACTTCATGTAACATAGATAACACCTCATCAATTATGGTAAGGTCTAAGTCGAGCGATGTGTTGGCGAAGCATCCCCATCCACATTTACTTGTGTTAAGCTCCAGCTGCCATTTTCAGCACCACTTCGCTACCTTGTGAAGCTTCATGCAGATGCAATTTCGCATAATGTTCAGCTCATGAGTAGAAAATCAATACACTACTGTAAGATCATCTGTAGACAGATGTGGTTTACCCATACAAAACATTCACAGATATCATCGATAAAAACAAAAATGAACAAAGAGCCTATTACACTAACTTGTAGTACACCACTTATAACAAGGGCAGGAGGATGTGAGAACCAGCCGAGAAACTGATATAGCACCAGATCATCACCTTCTGGTCGTCAAGGTGAAATGAAATTTTAAGACGCACTGGACTGGGCAGACGGGGCGGACAATATCACAAAAGTTTAATACGACTTTGCTTCAGCATACTGACAAACTTAACAAATTCAAAATAGCCCTGAGCACTACGTTCCAGGCCTTTCATGGTCTACTCAGTGGAGAAGGAACTACCATGGAGAGCAACTACCAAAGGATAAAAGATGCAATCGTTTCAACATGTCACGAGGTTCTGCGCCACAAGAATCACTACCACAAGGAATGGATCACTGTTGATACACTGGATATGACTCAAGAAAGGAGGAACAAGGAAGCAGCAATCAGTACCAGTCGAACAAGAGCAGAAAAAGCCAACTCAAAAGCTGAATACACAGAAGTAAACAAACAAGTGAAGAGGAGCATCGGAACCGACAAACGTAAATATGTGGAAGATTTAGCAATGATGGAGGAAAAGGCTGCAAGAGAAGAAAACATGAGACACAACAAACAAACTCGCTGGAAATTACCGTAAACCAGAACGGCCAGTGAAAAGCAAGGAAGACAAGGTAATCACCAACATTAAAGAACAACGAAACAGATGGGTAGAACACTTCAAACAACACTTGAATCTACCAGCCCAACAGAACCCACCCAACACCGAAGTAGTACCCACGGTTCCCCCTATTGATGTTGGCCCACCAACAATTGAAGAGATCAGCATGGTCATCAGACAAATCAAGAGCGGCAAAGCAACAGGACCAGACAACATTCAAGCAGAAGCACTGAAAGCAGACGTAGCAGTAACTGCAAAGATACTCCACATTCTCTTCAGTAAGATTTCGGATGAACAACAAGCACCAACAGACTGGAAAAAAGAACTTCTAATCAACATACCAAAGAAAGACAATCTCAGCAATTGTGATAACTACAGGGGAATCACTCTTCTCTCAATACCATAAAGTCTTCAATAGGATGTTGTTATACAAAATGAAAGACTCCGTAGACGCCCAACTTCGAGACCAACAAGTTTGATTCCATAAGGATCGATCCTGTACAGACCAAATCGCAACTCTACGGATCATTGTAGAACAATCACATGAACGGAATTCATCACTCTACATCGACTTCACTGACTACGAGAAGGCATTTGATAGCGTAGATAGGACAACACTAAGGAGAGTTCTTCGACACTATGGCGTGCCTCAGAAGATAGTCAATATCATACGGAATTCCCATGATGGATTGCACTGTAAAATCGTGCATGGAGGACAGATGACAAACTCGTTCAAAGTGAAGGCCTGTGTAAGGCAACGTTCTTTACTCTCACCCTTTCTCTTCCTCCTGGTGATCGTCTGGATCATGAAGACGTCAACATCTGGGGGAGCACAGGATACAACGGACAGCTAGGATGCAGTTGGATGATCAAGACTTAGCAGATGATCTGACTCTCCCATCGCACACGCAACAACAAATGCAGGAGAAGACGACCAGTGTAGCAGCAGTCTCAGTGGCAGTAGGTCTCAATATACACAAAGGGAAAAGCAAGATTCTCCGACACAACACAGCATGCACCAATCCAATCACAATTGACGGAGAAGATTTGGAAGATGCAACAACCTTTACATATTTGGGCAGCATCATTGATGAACACGGTGGATCTGATGCAGATGTGAAGGCACGGATTGGAAAAGCAAGAGCAGCATATTTACAACTGAAGAACATCTGGAACTCAAAACAATTGTCAACCAACACCAAGATCAGAATCTTCAATATGAATGTCAAGACTCCTACTGTATGGGGCGTAACCCAGAGAACTGCGAAAGTCATCATCCAGAAGATACACGTGTTAATTAACAGTTGTCTACGCAAAATACTTCAGATCCGTTGGCAAGACACTATCAGCAACAACATACTGTGGGAGAGAACAAACCACATTTCAGTGGAGGAAGAAATCAGCACGAAGCGCCAGAATTGGATAGGACACACACTGAGGAAAGTGCCCAACTGCGTCACAAAGTAAGCCCTCACATGGAACTCTAAAGGTCGAAGAAGAGGAGGTCCAAAGAACACATTGCGCTGACAAATGGAGACAGAAAACAGAAGAATGAATAAAAGTTGGATAGAATTACAAAGGAATGCCCAGGACATAGTGAGTTGGTGAATGCTGGTCGACGGCCTATGCTCAATTGATAGTAACAGGCGTATTCTCTACCGGAACACGTAATTTCAGCATTTTCTGTTGATATATTCAAGACGAGATTAGACCTCCAGAGTATTACAAACTGCAAGGATTAATACAGGTCAATAGACCTCCTATCCTTATTACTGAAGACTTCGGCACTGGCCGTCTGAAAGGTAAGAGTATTGTTAGCTCTTGCCTAAGATCATCGTGCTTTGATGAAGAGGCCGCAAGCGACTCCACATTAGAACGCATATCGTTTAATAGCTTAATAAGCCATTATATATATATATATAATCTGATCGGTTTTCGATCTTATTATACAACTTGTTGTTCAGTTGGAAACTGAGTCATCTAGAAGCAGGTGTGAAGTATATACATTTGTCAACAATGTCTGATTCAAAGTTGTTACACAGCATATGCTGTGTATACTCCGTATGGAGTATAGATAACAAGTGTTGATATTATCTGAAAGGTCAAGGTTTCTTCGGTTCGTTTATTAAACAGTCGACTCATTTGGTTATAGGCGTTAATCTTAATGCTATTTATGAGTTATACAATACAAATCAATGATATCTTAATACTTTACATTGAATAACTCTCATTTGTAACACAAAATTCACACTTACCGCCAGACGCTTTATATCAGACTTCTACTTCTCAGTGAATAATTTAACTCAATGTCCATCCACAAACAGACTGATCCGTCAACAAATCAATCAGCTGACATTCAAGTGAAAATTTGGGTCTGAATCGCGCAACACGAACAAACCTATAATAGTAGTACGAAAATTAACATACTTCTCCGTTCGACCAATTCCAATCAACAAATGCATCCAAGTAACTGAAATTAATGTGACGAAATCCGGAGTTGCTTCTTTCTTCTTTTGATTTTGTCCACAAGGGATCTGTTAACAGAATATGAAGCCAGCCAGAACGTAAGAAACTCTATCCACTCAGAACAAAATGAGAATAATGATCTGGGTGGTCTTAGTTGTTTTTCTTATGTAACTCAACTGTTCAATGTCATCATTGTTGTTCAAACTATCATCTTGGAACCACCGAAAGAGTAAAACAAAAACTGCACTATTCATATTCTCCCCTCCAAAACGGTATTTTAATTCCATGTGCACATGAAGTATTCAATGGACAGTTTTTACATTTTATGTTCTACTATGATTTTAGTACTTTTCTAGTAATAGACCTAATCCTAAAATTGTAGATTTGTCATGATATAACTGTCTAATCTACAAGATCTTACATGGAAGTCACATCATCATCTACATGAACTCACTGCATCGTAACGATTACCAATACATGATAGAGAACAATCTTAGGCTAGAGATGGAACAATATATTTAATACGAATAAAAGATATAAGGTAGCATTCAGCAGGGACCACGCCTGCATGGCCGATCCATGCCACCCGATCAACTCGGGTGAATTCCTATTCATTGTTCCCGCCTTTCTCCATTCTTATGTATTCCTCCGCGTTGAATGTAGAATGTCTATTTCCCATATTGTCTCGTGGTAGGGCGCAATGCCACTACATTACTCTCACACCAGAATCGACGTGACGTTGGTTCGATACCAAATTGTGCGGGATTGTCGCGCGCCGGAGGTTGCCAAAAATAATAAGAGTCCACCGGATATTGATAAGCCGAAAGATAAATCAAAAAAGCGGCAGGATCTGGTCGGGAAATATATATAATAAATTTAAAACGTCTGGTTTAACGCCTAACATGCTTAAAATGAAAATTTAGGTAAAGTTTATTTGAGCTAAACAAAGTGGAATTATAATAATGATGAAATGACTCGGTAGAGGGATATTTTAATAAGTCGCCGTAAGGTACGTGATAATAGCCGTAGGTTAATGACATTTCCTATTTAGAAATATTAAAAACAACCAATATTTAGAAATGTTAAGATTGGTATCATATTTTGTTTAAATTATGAAATCAAATAACGTATATGCCGGTAAGTTGTCCATGTGTTGATTTCCAATAGCATCTGTATTAGTAGGCTAACTGAAAGAACAAAAGTATAACCGTGGAGAAGAATTCCAACTACTGTTTCAGTTAGCTTGATACCGTTTATTTAGTTATGGGGAGACTTTCTCGACCTCATTTTAACTTGACTGTGATAGAATTTAGTAATATTACTAATAAATATGAATGGTTATAAAAAAAACGTTTTAGTGCGTGAAAAGTGATAATTATGTGAATTTTGGACAGATAGCTAAGAGCAATTCGCTAAACATTAGTGTATTCGTAAGAGACATGCTCTAGACCCAATGTTTTGACTTGCCATAGACTATTTGTTTATATTAATACCTAACAGCTGATGGTGCATACAAGGTAGTTGCAAGCATGCAGTTTAATATAAGGCGGAATACTATTTCATTAAGATATAGATCTACAACTGAGAATGATTGATGTGGAAACGAAAGAACAATGAAGTGTAAGACAATTGATTGACATTTTGCAAATGAAGACTCTACCTCATGGTTGTCAGATTTTACAAAGAGATTTTGCAATTTTGTATTCAAATCTAATTGATTGTCCCCACTTGTGTTTTCTTCTCAAACGTGACTGTTCCTTTTGCAAATATCAGTCAATTGTTTCAGTGTCTTCAATGTTCCTGCATTCCCATACCAATTACATTCTGATTCCGTTCTTCCCATCTCAATCTTCTGCTGCCAGATATTCCATTCCTGACTCACCACATATACTACTCATGTCGGTATAAGTAGCACACACCACAATACTTGATAACTGATAGACACAATACCATTCAATATTATTCACGGTTAATTCACTGTACTTATTAACCTGATTTACGAAATGGTTTACTCATAGATGTGTCCGACGTTTTCACATGAACATATCAATGGTCTTAACATCAGTCTCCTCTCATAAGTAAACGTAATTTTGTATTTAGTACAGTGAGATTCTTCAACACTGAAGTCAAGATGGTTCTACTGTACGGAGCTGAAACTTGGAAGACTACTACAACCATCATGGAGGACGTGCAAGTATTTCAGAACAATTGTTTACTCGTGATACTCAATGACCGTTGGTCGGATACCATCAGTATCGGCCTACTATGGGATAGAACAAACCAATTTCTATTTGAAGAGGAAACTACGAAGAGACTTTGGAAGTGGATTGGATGCACTTTGAGGAAATCAACAAACTTCATCATGAGGGATGTACTGACTTGGAATCCGTGATGCGAATGGAGAAGCGGAAAGCCGAATAGTACACTATGTACGGAATTACAGGCAGACATGAGAAGAATGAATAGCAACTGGAAATGATTGCTTGGGATAGAATTGGATGGAGAATGTTGGTGGGCGACCTATGCTCGTTCACGAAGTGCAACAGTATTTGGGTAAGTACGGTTTTACTTACTTCTTCATAAGGCACTAAACATATGTAGTGCCGTTTCGAATTAGTCGCACAAGTTTAAGAGTTGTTATTTTAAATCTGATTAGTCTGTTAGTCAAGTGAATAGTTTTATGAATTTGGCTTATTCCTAAACCTGATTACATTTCTTGATGGATTTTAAGAAGAAACGAACATGAAATACATTTCAATCCATTCCAATGAGTGTTTATTTAACGTAACACAATACATTTCGGTATGAATCGTCTATAAAAACTTAACAGACCGTTAAACGTGCGCGATTGCTTGATGGTGGTCGGTTCTGGGTAATCCAGAATGGCCGCCACTTTTGTTCTAAGGGGTTGAATGCCATGCGCATCTATGGTGTGTCCTAAGAAGTCTAAGGATTCAGTTCCGAATTGGCATTTCTGAATGTTTACGGTAATGCCATGTTTTTGTAGTCGGTCGAAAACAAGGTCCAGATGCTGGAGATGTGATTCTTTGTCCGGACTTGCTATTAGACAGTCATCAACGTATGCATGTACGAAGTTGAGACCTCGAAAAACGTCGTCGATGAACCTTTGGAAAGTCTGTGCCGCGTTTCTCAGACCGAAAGGCATTCGCAAAAATTCATAGAGTCCGAAGGGCGTTATAATAGCGGTTTTTGGAATGTCTTCAGTTGCCATAGGAATTTGGTTAGGAAAGTTGTTTGAATAGGCCGTCATCGAAGGTTCTTTGGCCAATGACTTCTCGCATTCTTTGCAACATGTCTGTGGCAGAACCGTGTTGCAGGTCGATGTTGTTGAGGAGTTGGTCTAGCCTTTGTCGATCGGTTAGATCTCCGCGTTTAAGGATGGCATGTTTCAGGGTTTGGTATGGATCAGAAACATCACTAGTAAACATACTAGGTGTTACGTACCTGTTAAATTCGCGCGGTAGTGCCTTGACTACTGCGAGGAATTGTGCACGCACATCGTTCACACCGTGCTCGAAGAAGTCAGCTTCTGCGTAACAAAACCAGGCTTCGATGTTGTCTGGCCAGAAAGGCATAAGTTGGAAAGAGGGTGGGGACACAGTCTTTAACTTAAATACTTTAGGGGTCTGTTCAGTCATAGTAATATATCAAGTACGAAAAGTGAACGAGTGGGAAATATATATATAAACCCAAAAACACGGTAAAAAATATCACAATGTTAAAAAAAAATTAAAATAAGACAATGATATATAAAATCACAAAAAGGAACAGACTCACAGTTTACAATATGGTGTACCAGATCACGTCGGGCTCACCAATGAAGATGCCACAGGTATTCGGAGTTTGACAACGCTTTAACCAGTAACACCTTCTAATACAAAGCGCACCCACCAAGTAAAATCAAAAGACAGAAGTGAGGAGATCGAAGATATATTTGATAAGCTATCAATATATCGAGGATCGTTTGCACTAATCAGGCTAGCGATTGCGGCAGATGCTGAGCACGGCGTTCCCACACGTGATCTGGTGCGGATGCTTGACCGAGCGCCTTCAGCTAGATGAGTCCACTAAAACTGTGGTCAGCATCCAATGTCGAAAACTTACAGAGCTATTTGATTTTGGGGAATTATTTACCGCTACAACACAATACATTCAACATAATGTGACAATGATTTGCTTCCACAGCACAAATACCACACCAACTACGACTGATCCATATCATCGATGTAACATTTTAGGGTTGAATGAAATTCTGACATCTTTTCCATGGATCTCAATTGATTGATTGCAGAATTCGACGAAACTATGAACATAGACAAAACAATAAACCATAAATGGGATGTGGTGATTTTCAGAAATAGACCGTTTTCTAACTGTTGAATTCACAAGCTAAGAGAATACAGCACACTTCCTACTTGTTCATCACTTTTTTCAAATGAAACTAACCTTATCGGTTACTTAATTAAATGTTAATAACAAGTAGACATTTTCGATTGTTTTTTTTTTGAATAATCACAATAAAAATCGAAATTAAGTGAAGTTGGCGAAGGGAGATTGATGAAATCTAAGTGATATGCATATTGATGATTGGTGTAAGGTGTTTGTGGGAATAATTGACTAGCATAGTTTGCACCATCAACTGACCTCAGTATTTATCGGTTCAACTGCTCCTGTGGAGCCAGTTATACTAAAAATAAGCGTACAGTATTCTAGGAGTGGTTGAACACAAACTTTGTACATCGAAATATGTGACTCGCTGTCGCAATGGTTTTGAGTTACGCAACTCCGTCTGTAGCTCTTCTAGAGCTACTGCCGGTTTTAAGCCCGGGCAAAGGAGGAGGGTTTGGCATGGGGTTAACGACCCCATCCCGTAGAAAACTAACTCACTGAGAAAACGCTAACCTGAAAATTGAATTCAAATCGTTTAAATTCTGCTCTGGAAGTTAGAAGTTCTTCGTTTAGAAGAGTTATGACGCCATATGGAGATAGCCCAGTTCCTTCGGAAATCACGAGGTTCATGCTCCCTCTAACAACCAGAGCAACAATTTTTATAGGTACATGCAACGTGAGGACAATGCGGAAGACCGGGAATACCAGATAAACAGCAACGGAAATGAGGAGATACAACTTGAAAGTACTGGAAATCAGCGAAACTACTTAGAACCAAGCTGCACAGAAAAGTCTGGATACGAAAGAGATGCTGCTTTACTCCGGTCACGAAGAGGAAAATGCTCCACACATTCAGAGAAACGCTCTAATGCTGTCCAAGCAAGTACGAAATGCACTTGTGGGATGGGAATCTCACGGATCCAGAATCATCAAAACATCATTCAAAACAAAGAAGGATGGAATTACGACGAATGTTATCCAATGTTATGCACCCACCAATTATAGCAACGACAACAGTACAGATCAATTCTATGAGAAGCTGCAGTCAATCATAGAGAAGTACCCAAGAAAACACCTCATCATTCTGATGAGAGATCTCAACGTCAAATTCGGAATAGACAACACCGGATATGAAGATATCATGGGACGACATGGACTTAAATAGAGAAATGGAAATGGGGAGAGATTTGCGAATTCATGTGCATTCTACAAATTGGTCGTAGGTGGTACAATATTTCCACACAAACGTATACACAAAGCTACATGGATCTAACCGGACCACACCACAGAGAAACAAATAGATCATATCTGCATCAATAAAAAATTCCGAAGGACAATGGAGGATGTGAGAATCAAGAGAGGAGCTGATGTAGCTTCAGATCATCACCTGGTGTTGACCGAGATAAAACTTAAGCTAAACAAACACTGGAAAACTAGGGAAACAACATTACCAATGATCAAAACAGCCATCCTTCGAGACACTGACAAACTCAATGAATTCAACATAGCTCTCAACAACAGGTTCCAAGCCTTACAGGATCTGCTGAACGAAGAAGAAACTACAATGGAGGATAACTGGAAAGGTATCAAAGAAGCATTAACTTCAATGTGTCAAGAGGTTCTGGGCCGCAAGAAGCATCATCACAAGGAATGGATCTCTATAGAAACACTGGACAGGATCAAAGAAAGGAAGAACAAGAAGACAGCAAGTAACAACAGCCGAACACGAGCAGAGAAAGTCCAAGCACAAGCTGGGTACATAGAAGCAAACAAGCAAGTGAAGAAGAGCATCGAGGTCGACAAGCAGAATTACGTGGAACAACTAGCAACGACCGCTGAGAAAACTGCAAGAGAAGGAAATATGAAACAGTTTTGCGATACAACGAAGAAACTAGCACGGAAATATAGTAAACCAGAGAGACTGGTCAAAGACAAAGAAGGCAGGCCAATCACTGAAATTCAACAACAGCGGAACAGATGGGTGGAATACTTCGAGGAACTCCTGAATAGGCTGGCCCCATTGAATCCACTGGACATCGAAGCAGCACACACAAATCTTCCTATAGATGTCAATCCAACAACGACGGAAGAAATCAGGACGGCCATCAGACAAATCAAGAGCGGGAAAGCAACAGGACCTGACAATATACCAGCTGAAGCACTGAAGTCAGACATCGAAGTAACTACAAACATGCTTCACCTTCTATTCAAGAAGATTTGGGAGGCGGAACAAGTGCCGATGGACTGGAAAGAAGGACACCTCAGCAAGATTCCAAAGAAAGAAGATCTGAGCAAGTGTGAAAACTACAGAGGCATCACACTACTGTCAGTATCAGGGAAAGTCTTTAACAGAGTGTTGCTGAACCGGATAAAAGTGCAGTAGATGCCCAACTTCGAGATCAACAAGCTGGATTCCGTAAGGATCGGTCGTGCACAGACCAGATTGCGACACTACGGATCATCGTCGAATAATCAGGTGAGTGGAACTCATCATTATACATCAACTTCATTGACTTTGAGAAGGCGTTTGACAGTGTACATAGGAGAACATTATGGAGACTTCTTCGACACTATGGAGTTCCTGAGAAGATTGTCAACATTATCCGGAACTCATACGACGGACTACAGTGCAAAGTAGTGCATGCAGGACAGCTGACAGATGCATTCCAAGTAAGGACCGGAGTCAAACAAGACTGTTTACTCTCTCCCTTCCTCTTTCGTCTGGTGGTCGACTGAATTGTGATGACCTCGACATGTGAGGGAAAACACGGAATACAATGGACGGCTCAGAACCAATTAGACGATTTGGACTTCGTAGATGACCTAGCCCTCCTATCCCATACACACGAACAAATGCAGATGAAGACAACTAGTGTAGCAGCAGCAGCCTCTGCATCAGTGGGTCTCAACACACACAAAGGAAAGACCGAGATTCTCAAATACAACATCGAGAACACTAACCCAATCACACTTATTGGTGAAACTCTGCAAGACGTGGGATCCTTCACATTCCTGCGAGGCATCATCGATGAACAAGCATGATCGAATGCAGATGTAAAGGCGAGGATTAGCAAAGCAACGGTCGCATTCCCACAATTGAAGAACATATGGAATTCAAAGCAACTATCAACCACTATGGGATTGGAATCGACAACTGCATCTCTGTGCTAATGTGGTATGGCAACTCGAACTGATATACGTACGTACGAAGTTCTACGTTGTTACTGACTGACTGATTGCAAACGACAAATCGTGGGAGTTGTTAAGTACCAAGTCTACCACTTCATGTAACATAGATAACACCTCATCAATTATGGTAAGGTCTAAGTCGAGCGATGTGTTGGCGAAGCATCCCCATCCACATTTACTTGTGTTAAGCTCCAGCTGCCATTTTCAGCACCACTTCGCTACCTTGTGAAGCTTCATGCAGATGCAATTTCGCATAATGTTCAGCTCATGAGTAGAAAATCAATACACTACTTTAAGATGAGATGACGTTTAACTGGTCCCCTCACCTCAACATAATACTCAGTATACGGACTTAACATCCGTTTATGCGTTCACAAACAATTTGTCCTTACACTTTACCTACCCTGGTAATACTGATTTATTATACAGAGAGGTAATCACATTGTTTTTGTGTACTTTATGATCATTTCGTTTTCTTTGTTATGGCTTACCTATAATCGGTCCAGTTGACCGTTTAATTTTCTTATAAAACATGTCTTAACAAGTACATTCCGTGTGACCAGATTGTTAGGAATGTATTGCTCAAGCATATCACATAATTCTAATAAACTTCGTCTTCTCATTGCATTATCGGAATATTGTTTTTTTAAAAAGCAAATACCAAACAAACAACAGAATTGTTTTTTCGGATGTTTTCTCTACACTTCCTCTCTATATGTGATAATGAAATTATCCCATGTAAAGATAATCAAATATTTACCATATTGTTTCATGTATCAATATTTTAATTCATTTAACTCCACACTAAAAAAATTAATGAAGTTTGCTAAAAGTACTCAAATTTTCTTTTAAGTAAAGACGAATGAGTACATGGTAAATTCTCTAAGAGTTTACTGTTTAAAGATTTGAACTAACCAGTATAACTTGCAATAGCTGTTGCTAGCCCAATCCTTCGTATTTCTTGTGTTTGATAATTAAATTATTTGAAAATAATAAAAAAACACAGCCTTATGATGTTTTACATTCTTATTAGTCAGTTATAATACTTGCACGAAATGTCGGGTATAAAAAGCGGTATATAGTAAATGATGAAATATTATCATTATTCATTAGTATAAATACTCGTTATAACTTGTGGTTTGTACCCTTGGTTCTTTTTGTTTCACCCCGTCGTCAATTGTTATAAAGCTCAGTTTTACTTTGTCTAATGTTACGACGGTTGGGTTTACACGTTTCCACGTATGGGACGTTAATTCACCTTAGACGAATATCTACATTAGATTCCCTCCTAGTGTCTATTCTACAGGACGTCAACACAACTCAGATGAAGAACACGTGATTAACCTGACCACAACGTAAATATATTTCCATACCAAAACTCCGACACAATTCAACAACAATGAACAATCAATAATGAGTGAGTAATAATAATAATAAGGATAGGGGAATATATAACTCATCGGACACACCTATCGGGCTATCTGCATGTCTGAGTAAGCAGAAAAACAATCATTATCATTCTCGTTCACACATCAATACTAATATGAAAAACTAACGTTTTTGTTATTGCACGATGATTATTGAAAATATTAAACATCGAAACTATTCCATACCTTTAAATTTTTATTCTTTAATTATTGAGTACCTCAATTATTGTATTCTACTGTTTGTAAGCTATTTCTTAATGTATAAACTACTGTTAGGTCATACATATTTCTTAAGCTGCAGTTATAAATTGTGACCTTGTATCTTAATAATATATAACGTAATGATACTGCCAATCGATTTCAATACAGGAGTAGAACATCATTTTAAGACCAAAACATATTTGGCATACGTTGTTACTGGTGCAATAAATTCTACAACACATTTCATCTATCGTATTCAACTTTGAGTATTCAAGGAAAATCTATCATATCTTCAAAAGATTATAATTTTTTTATCACTGGAGTCATTTAAGACCTATGTATTGTGCTCAAATTATTAGTGATTAGACGAAAGTTATCGTAATATCTTGGCAAGTTTAATCTTTAAATAAGATATTTTCTTCTTCAATGTTAAAAATAGATACATTATTTGGTTACAAAGACGTTAGTGAGAACAATTTTATTTACAACTGACTAAACCAGAGATAAAAAGTTGGGTTAAGATTTTTTAAATAAAATCTGACCAAAAACAAATTATTACATTCCAAGTAGTAAATGACTCAATTCACTGATCTGTTATAGGCTCATGTAATTTTATTTAAGCTACACTATTTGTGTAAAGGCTAGTACTATCACTTGGTTGTTTAACCCAAAGTAATAGAATCATTCTCTAAACTAGTATGTGAAATTCCATAATCGAATGCTTTCACTATCAAGTGATTAGCTTACCCATCCAGAATAGTGAAAATGACTGACTGATTGCAAACGACAAATCGTGGGAGTTGTTAAATACCAAGTCTACCACTTCATGTAACATAGATAACACCTCATCAATTATGGTAAGGTCTAAGTCGAGCGATGTGTTGGCGAAGCATCCCCATCCACATTTACTTGTGTTAAGCTCCAGCTGCCATTTTCAGCACCACTTCGCTACCTTGTGAAGCTTCATGCAGATGCAATTTCGCATAATGTTCAGCTCATCAGTAGAAAATCAATACACTACTGTAAGATCATCTGTAGACAGATGTGGTTTACCCATACAAAACATTCACAGATATCATCGATAAAAACAAAAATGAACAAAGAGCCTATTACACTAACTTGTAGTACACCACTTATAACAAGGGCAGGAGGATGTGAGAACCAGCCGAGAAACTGATATAGCACCAGATCATCACCTTCTGGTCGTCAAGGTGAAATGAAATTTTAAGACGCACTGGACTGGGCAGACGGGGCGGACAATATCACAAAAGTTTAATACGACTTTGCTTCAGCATACTGACAAACTTAACAAATTCAAAATAGCCCTGAGCACTACGTTCCAGGCCTTTCATGGTCTACTCAGTGGAGAAGGAACTACCATGGAGAGCAACTACCAAAGGATAAAAGATGCAATCGTTTCAACATGTCACGAGGTTCTGCGCCACAAGAATCACTACCACAAGGAATGGATCACTGTTGATACACTGGATATGACTCAAGAAAGGAGGAACAAGGAAGCAGCAATCAGTACCAGTCGAACAAGAGCAGAAAAAGCCAACTCAAAAGCTGAATACACAGAAGTAAACAAACAAGTGAAGAGGAGCATCGGAACCGACAAACGTAAATATGTGGAAGATTTAGCAATGATGGAGGAAAAGGCTGCAAGAGAAGAAAACATGAGACACAACAAACAAACTCGCTGGAAATTACCGTAAACCAGAACGGCCAGTGAAAAGCAAGGAAGACAAGGTAATCACCAACATTAAAGAACAACGAAACAGATGGGTAGAACACTTCAAACAACACTTGAATCTACCAGCCCAACAGAACCCACCCAACACCGAAGTAGTACCCACGGTTCCCCCTATTGATGTTGGCCCACCAACAATTGAAGAGATCAGCATGGTCATCAGACAAATCAAGAGCGGCAAAGCAACAGGACCAGACAACATTCAAGCAGAAGCACTGAAAGCAGACGTAGCAGTAACTGCAAAGATACTCCACATTCTCTTCAGTAAGATTTCGGATGAACAACAAGCACCAACAGACTGGAAAAAAGAACTTCTAATCAACATACCAAAGAAAGACAATCTCAGCAATTGTGATAACTACAGGGGAATCACTCTTCTCTCAATACCATAAAGTCTTCAATAGGATGTTGTTATACAAAATGAAAGACTCCGTAGACGCCCAACTTCGAGACCAACAAGTTTGATTCCATAAGGATCGAACACGGTGGATCTGATGCAGATGTGAAGGCACGGATTGGAAAAGCAAAAGCAGCATATTTACAACTGAAGAACATCTGGAACTCAAAACAATTGTCAACCAACACCAAGATCAGAACCTTCAATAAGAATATCAAGACTCCTACTGTATGGGGCCAAAACCTGGAGAACTACGAAAGCCATCATCCAGAAGATACAGGTGTTAATTAACAGTTGTCTACGCAAAATACTTCAGATCCGTTGGCAAGACACTATCAGCAACAACATACTGTGGGAGAGAACAAACCACATTTCAGTGGAGGAAGAAATCAGCACGAAGCGCCAGAATTGGATAGGACACACACTGAGGAAAGTGCCCAACTGCGTCACAAAATAATTTATTTAGAAGACTCAATTGCCCGTTTCTCTTACTCTTAAATATTGTATAACCTAGTTCTTTACAATATGAGACAAAACTATTTTTATATTGAATGATAATTTTATTTAAGAATCGAAGTAATCAAAATAAAGAAAACACTGATGTAGTCTTAAGTTCAACATTGTTATATACACAGTCAAATCTGTATAATTCTCACAAATGCACAGAAACTTACATCCATATGTACTCTTGATTGTGGGCAGTAGATAAGTTAGTATCATTAATAGTTCGAATAGAAGAATTTCTATTAGCTATTCATCATAGTGATTTGTACATGATTTATTTCTGTTGTCCATGTATTCAGTTTTCGGTATGTACTTTCAAACAATATTTCAATTAATTATTTAACCATCTTTTGAAACATTTGATTATATATATATATACATACCCTAGTTACTTATTAATTGTCCAGTAAGAATATATGTAATGATAATTCATATATAATTCCAAGTAGTCACCATTCATTTATTCTTCGTTCGCATGTAACACATATTCAGCATGATATGCAGCATGTGATTTGTTATGATTCTGAACAGTTTACATACATGTGACTTTTCCCTACTGACTAATCAGATGGGTGTACAAATCAGTAAATCAGTATAAGTGAGTGTATTTCCGATTAGAGTCGTCGTTGTATTTTTGTGGTGAAAAAATCTTTCCTTGTATCAGTCTTATGTGTTGTTATTTGGTGTCGGAGAAATTGTATTGACTCCTCGTTTTCCCCATATGAGTAATAGGCGATGCAGACATAACGTATACCAATCTACATTTGATAAATAAGTTACGTCAAGTCGTTTACTTGTATATGACAGTACATTAGTATTTGCAGTGTAGATATACTCAAGTAAATAAATTAATAACTTGTAATCATTATCATTGCTTTTCTATGAATCCGGTTGACAATCTAAGGATAAATTAAGTATAGGACTTATTCATCAATAAATTATGATCTTTTACTGTTCCACACTACTAACACAATGATACAAATATTCATACAATACTCTCATGCTACTATGAATTTAATTGATTCAGTTACATGCATATAAATATTATTCTATTGCATCCTGAATAATAACAATAATAATAACAATGATTATTATTATTATGGCTCAATATTGTTACTATTGTTTCTTTGTTTCTAGTTATATCAGGTCATATGATTGACCTTAGAAATAACTTTAAAAATCTTTGTAATAGGAATTACCGATTAGGATATTACTAGGTTTGTAGAAGCTATCACCGTTCGACAATTTAGCACATCTGAACTACAATTTCCTATTATCCCATGAGTCAATCCTGTTTATCCTTAAACCAGTTCAGTTTTGATCTTTAACTATGGGAATTGAAACTAGTAATTCTTTTCTTACTGTTGCCATCTTCAGCATTCCATACCACTTTATGTTGTTTTCCATTGTATACGAGTATGTGTGTATTACATAAAATACGTCACACGACATTAATGTTATTCACATCAGGTATTTTCTTTTGGAAGATGGATAGGGATGAAAAATGTTTTCGAATGGGACGAAAAAAATTTCACTCGAAAAAAAATGGCCGTGCATTTAATGTTAACCCGTCGTATACGTGTATGTGTGTATTATATAAAATACGTCACACGACAATAATGTGTAGTTATCAGAAGGGGTTTTGTGGAGATTGTAGTAATTTCAATGATTAAGATCATGAGTCAGTTGAAGCTAGACCACCATGGAAAACCTGGAAGCACTGGACGGCCGTTTCGTCCTATTATGGGACTCCTCAGCAGTGCGCATCCACGACCTCGCCCCCTGCGAGATTCGAACCCAGGACCTACTGGTTTCGCGCGCGAGCACTTAACCACTAGACCACTGAGCCGGCATCCAACGGTGTTAATGTCTAACTTCAACTAATCCACGAAATCGAGCGACACATCCACCATTGTCTTCAGTGAGTTACTATCCCACAACAGACCTGGTTGAACTCCACTGGTCACTACTTCTCACTAGAACTCCAGGATATACCTCTTGAAGCCAGTCACTAGTGAGCATATGTTGATTATTATCAGAAGGGGTTTTGTGGAGATTGTAGTAATTTCAATGATTAAGATCATGAGTCAGTTGAAGTGTCTGTCATTATGTCAGGTTGACATTAGAGGTCGACATTCATTTCCCGGCAAATATAAATCGCTGGCACCCCTTTATAAAAAAGGTAGGGTGTGAATTGAAAATTTAGGTATCTGTGATTGGTGTACTTGTTTTGCAAGTGTGTACTCAAGTGAAAATGAACCAAAAATTTGTCACCTTTAATAATTTTGTAATTGGTCGTAAATTCTTGATCTTTGCAATCTGATTAGTTGAAATCGAAATAGGATCAAGTGCTTTGATTGGAAGTCAGAAATTGCATTTTTATATTTTAAATGTAATAATAATGAAAAATTCATTTGTGTAAAGGTAATCTTAAAAACAATTTAGACTTTTCAAGAAGAAAACACCAACTGAAATCGTAGTGTTAGTGAATGTGTATTGAGATAAATGTTTGATATCCGATCAAGTGATTTAATGTCAACCTTCAATTGAAGTTGGTAGTTTAGGGAAAAAGAGGAACTGAAAAGCGGTTTGAATATTTGATAAGAGTGATTGATGAATTATGTTGGTAGTCTAATGTTGAATACCCAATTAATGAACAAATTATTACAGAAGTGGTAAGAATGTTTTCAAAATAGGTACTTAATATTTAGTAAACGTTGAATTTGTAAATAGACAATCCTAGTGAGAAATAGTAAACGTTAGAAATCAATGCGGTCAATTTTAAAATCCATTTAAACGGTTTATTGTTTTGTCGGTCGTAATAAAAGCTGGTGTGTTTAATCAGTCATTTATGAATAAGCGTAATAAGAAAGCTTAAATATCTATACATTATTATGAATGTAACCATTTTTGACAAGCATTTGAAATGTCAGTTTAATAAAGTGTAAATGAACAAGCCTAGGTCGTCTGACTCAACAAATATTTATCGACATTAAATGTATAAATATGAATAAGGTCTATTGCATCAATGAACATGTGAAATGTTATTATAATGTATTGTCCCTATTGCCGTTATTATTAATATTATTAGTAGTAGTAGTATTATCAATACTATAAATACTATTATTAATATTTGTATTATTATTATTATTATTATTATTATTATTATTATTATTATTATTATTATTATTATTATTATTATTACGTCCATTGACACGATGAAATTCGCAAATTGTGCCTTTTTTGACAGAACATTTGTTGCGTTTTCAATATTCCCACAATCGTGTTACACCTATTGTGACTGAACACTTAACTGCAAATCATGCTGACCTATATTGAATAATGCCCTTAGTAATTTGCCTAAATATATATATATATATATATATATATATGTATATGTATATATATGCAAACGTTCAGCATTGTTAACCCATTACATTGTCAAATCCATAAATGCCGTGCCTTATTTTTGGCCTTCATTAAATCTTAGAATTCTGGACTTAAAACTGTATGGTATGATGAGGAATTTATGTAAAAGGATTGTTCGAAAATTTATTTTATTTTATAGGTGTGTAAGTGAAAGCGGTTGTGTAATCAATATAGATTCATAACAATGAATACGTAGTTGACGATCAGACGTACGCATAGTCCTGCTTAAATGTACTTTTATTATAAAAAGACAATAAAAATGTATTGAATTAGTGTTTATTAAAACGACTATATTCTTATTTCCTTTTTACACCCGCCATATGACCTTGAATCACATTAATAATTTCAGTGATTACTGTTTAACCATTTTTATAACTTCGTTAGTTTATTCATAAATAAGAAAATTTTCTTAATTCAGTTAACTTTTCTATGAGCTGTAATCACATTGATCGTTTTTATCATCTACTTATTATATTCACTAATCAATATAATTCGAAATTGATTGACCTTATGAAAAAATTACAATTATCACTATATTGAAATATTCCTATTACAAATGTACTATTAATAGATAGTTAACAAATGTGTTACTAATACATGAACGGTAATCACATTATTTTTGATCTACAATTATTAGATTAGTATTCATTAGATGACAAAATGTTGTCTAACTTTTCTTAACCTTTATAT
The DNA here is from genome assembly GCA_946903255.1 of Schistosoma spindalis. Classification (NCBI taxonomy): domain Eukaryota; kingdom Metazoa; phylum Platyhelminthes; class Trematoda; order Strigeidida; family Schistosomatidae; genus Schistosoma; species Schistosoma spindalis. The sequence goes on along the minus strand of OX336417.1, from coordinate 35,058,462 downwards.
CTAATTAACGTTAGAAATAAGTTTACAAAAACATAAACGATAATCCCATTAGACATTAATTTCGATTATTAATCTCTAAGGGATATCTTAATCACTTGACCTTTGCCATTGAAAAAATGTGGAAAACAGAAATAATGTAAATCAAATTGTGGGTGGCCCTGAAAAGGGCCTTTATTCGTTCTCGATTTAGTTGGAAATGGCGCCGCACATAGGGCAATGAACTGCTCGGATGTTTGGTGATGGGTCGTATCCACAGAAGGTATGAAACATAGCGTCACATCTACAGAAAACCCAATCAACCGTTTCATTTATTTCACAAGGCGGCTGCGCAAGATTACAGATATCGCATACTCTATCTTCTTCATCCTCTTCTTCACTTTGGATGTCCCGTTCAGTTAACTCCTCAGAGTTGATACTATATATTTCCTCCTCAGGTTGACTGAGCGTATCATCCAAATCAACAGGTCTTCCTTGTATAAACGGTTGTGTAACGTGAGTCGACGTTGTTGGCTGGGCGTACAAATCAAACGATGTTGTTGATAGTCCACCGTGTACTAGGAAGCGATAGACAGTTCTCTTCGTCTAATTCGTATTCGCACAGCCCACCCAAAGATATTATGTGAGCTTGTAATTTGCCGTAATCACCTATGGGGTACACTATAATTTTGCAAATTGCTTACCTGGTAGGTTCGCGTTTGAGAACAATTTATACCGCATATTACATATGTCCTGATCAGTCAGTCGTTTACCATATGATTGGTAAACAAAATGCTTGACGTGGAATGCTCCTGTACCAGATATCAGCAGCGGTTTAACGGCTTCAAGCTCACCATTCGTTAATCTACGCACCCATGAATTAACTTCGTACCTGAGGGAACTGCACTCGTGATTGTGACGCACATTCCCACGTACGACAGTCCAGATGCCGTCTACCATCTTACAAAATATGAAAGCCGGACACTGGGTGTTCAATGAAGCGCTTCGTGAAACAAATTATAATAACAAGAACCAATTTACCTCCTCCTCCTAATACTCTGTGACGAACCGTTAGATCTTGTACGCACGTTCCTCCAACACACAAATTTTATATAAGAATTTTGATCTCGACTAATATGCGAATCTCGCACGACATAATGACTGTAACTAGACCTTTCATAATTGATGATAGCCGTCTTCAACGCTTCAATCGATGGAAAGGCAACAAGAAACAAGCTTGTTAAAAACACTTCATCCAGTTCCGTTACGTGAGAAACAACAGCGCTTGTACTTGGAACGTTACTGTCCTCCATAATGATGATTAAAATCTACATCATCGGCATGTACTCATAATTTATAACAACTTTCCAGACAAAACTAACCAATTACATAGAATTTTTAAAACTACTAATTTCATTGGACGAAACAGGGGATGAAAAATATTGTAATTTGGGGGTGGAAAAAAATTTTTCAGGGGGGTGGGGAACACTTTAAAAAAAAAATTGCCGGTGGGATAAGATAATTCGACATTAGATGGACGGCTATTATGGTTCCCTACCACCCATTGCTTAGAAATTGTAGGGTGTGAAAGATAAATTTATTGATCGGTTATTGGTGTATTGGTTTTGCAAGTGTGTACTCAGTTGAAAAAGAACAAAAATTTTGTCACCTTTAATAATTTTGTAATTGGTGGTAAACTGTTCATCTTAGCAATCTGATTAGTTGAAATCGAGATAACATCAAGTGCTTTGATTGGATATCAGAATTTGCATTTTTATGTTTGATATGTAATAATAATGAATAATTGTTTTTGTGTAATATTAGTCTTGAAAAGAATGTAGACTTTTGAAGAAAAATACCCCAATTTAAATTTACTACCGTGTAATGCTACTGTTAGTGAATATGTATTGGGATATATTTTTGTTATCCGATCAAGTAGACCTAGAATTGAAGTCGTTAGTTATCTTGACACGATTAATTAAATGTATCTCATTAAAAGGAAGTGTTTGGAAAAAGAAATGAAAACCGGTTTGAATATTTGATAATAGTGATTACTGAATTAGGTCGGTAGTCAAACGTTTAATACCCAACTAATAAAGAAATTATCACCTGTATCCATAACTTCTTTCTTAACACATGGTATGTTAATTTTTAAAAAAATCCACATATCAATAGACCGTAATGATAAAATACTGATTAGGGCGTGTATAAAACACTGGAAGGATTCGTAAACCTTCGGTTTATGAAGCGACTTTTACGTTATCTCAAAGAAGTAATAAATTCTGAGAAAGAGGCAATTAGTAATTATGATTGGGTTATTTATTAAATAGTAATTCTTAATACAAAATAGTTGTTTACTTTCACTTTATAAACGTCTTCGTTAATAAAACGTTAGATTTCAATAGGGTTATTTGACTAAATCATTAAAAGCTTTAATTGCTTTTACCTGTACATTCTTTGTAGTTCAGCCTTTAAAATAATAATGAAAATGATTACTTGTGTGTTTAAGCAGTCATGTAAATTTGTTATTGGACTTGGGAAGTGCGCGTTAGGTATTTTTCACGTTCTTTCAATAGCCCATTTTTTATAAGAGTTCAGTCTAGCAAAATGTTTACATGAGTTAGTAAATGTCATATGTCAACGACATTGCAAACGTTACTTATTTATAAGGTATGGAATGATATTTGATAATCATCAACTAATTTTTTGAAACATAATCGAGGAATAATAAAGAACTGTATGTACATTTTCGTCATGTGTGAATATTGTTCTTCGTAATATGAAAGCTGAAATATCTGTACATTATGAATATAAGCCCTTTTTAACAAGCATTTGAAATATTGGTTGTATTAAGTGTAAATGAATAAGCCTACGCCGTCTGACGAAAATAATTTCTATTTGCATTATACAGATGAACATGAATTAGGTCAACAGTATACATTAACATTTAGGTATAATGACGTTTAATTTCATTGTAATAAGTAAATGTACCAATGCAACGATAAGACGTACTTCTATGTACGCATAGTTCTGGTTTCCGGTACTTTTAATATAAAACAAGAATATAATATTCTTATTTTTGTAATCATGAAACGGTAAACATGTTTATTTCTTTTTACACCTGTATGACCTTTAATCACATCAATAATCTTATTATTATATTCACTTATAAATGAAATCCTCTATTAATTGACCTTACAACCAAATGACAATGTTCACTATATTGAAATATTCCTATTAAAATGTACTATTATTATTATAAATAGATTACAATTGTGTTACTAATACATGAACGGTAATCACATTATTTTAAATCTAAAATTATTAGATTAGTGTTCATTAGATGAGATATTGTTCTATAAGATTTCTAAACTTTTATATCTCATAAACCTTATAAAAAAGTTTACGAATACATGAGCAATAATCGCATTATGATTATTAATCTCAAATGAATATCTAAATTCATTTAACATTATTAAGTGTTTCATCATTTGACCTTTGCCATAGAAACAAGAGATGGAAACGAAACAATTTAAATCAAATTGTGGGTGGCCCTGAATAGGGCCTTTACTCGTTCTCTTATTAATGCAGATGTAGCTGTATAAGGGCGTAACTATGAGTTGGTTATGGCGCCACACATCGGACAGTTAACTGCACGTACGTTTGGTGATGGGTCGTAAGCACAAAACCGATGAAACATTGCTTCGCAAGGACAAAAAACCCAAGCAGCTGCATCGCCAGTTTCATATTGAGGCTGTGTAAGATGACATATATCACACAAACGGTTGTAGTAATGCTGTTCTTCATATTCCATGTCCCGTTCCGTGAACTCTTCGGAGTTAATAGAAAGTACTTCCTCCTCGTCGTTACTGAACGTTTCATCCAAATCCACATTACCGTCGTAGTTCGGTACTGAGTTATCATTCATCATGGGCACTGGGACGTGCGTGGAAGTGCTTGGTTCGGTGTGCAAATGCGGTTCTGCAGACAAGTTCAACGGCGTTGGTGACATTCTACCGTGAACTAGTTGATAAAGATGGTTATATGCTGAACTGCATTGTTCCTCAGACAGTCGCCTGACTAAGGCATGCACCGAATTCCTGAGGCTTGGCTGTCTTGATTGCACTGGGAAGTAATTCTCAATCGCAATATGTGTTAGAGAAATCTCCGACTGTAACCACCTGTCACAAATTGACTGTACGTTCACATCAGTATTACTGTGTGCGCAGTAGGCCAAAATGTGACGACATGGCATTCCGTTTTCAATATTAAAAATACACGAACACTGAAAGGTATTGCGGTTGACTGTGTAAGTGCCGGTTGCGTCCACAGCCGTGAAGATATCAACAGACATTACGAACTCAGTTATCGGAGTGCGCAAGTGTCGCTTCAGTATTTGACATGCAGCTGGTGGCAGTCGTTCCTGAAGTCGACGTATCAGTACCCCCTGACCAATAATCGCTTTATTTCGACAGTCCGATGTATACTTTTGCATTCGTGCTTCCATCCAATATCCAGTGCGAAGTAGCACACTAAATATAGATCTCAACACAGGTGTTTTTCGATTCAGCTTATGCCTCTTCAAAATTCCATGAGTTGTCTCAACGAAGTTGGTATTATCTTGTTGAAGTAGCGTTGCTGATGGTCGAAAAGCAGTAGACCATTTTTGTTTTCTCGGCAGTAAGTGGTCTCTTACATATCGAAAGAACGTTTCGTCGGATATTTCGATCAACGACAAATAACTGTTAAAACTACAAAATAATGTTATGAAGATTTTCATTTACCTTTCAACAGTTTCAAACTCAGCCTCCGTTAACCTGCGCACACAAGAATTACTGTCGTACCTCAGGGAATTGCACTCGTGATTGTGACGCACATTCCCACGTACAACAGTTCAGTAACCTTCTATAAACTTGCAAAAGATGAAGACCGGACAGTGAGTGTTCATGGAAGTCCTTCGTGAAAAAAAATGTAATAACACTAATCTATTTACCTCCTCCGTCTAATCGGCTGTGACGAACCGCTAGATCTTCTACGGCCAGTTCTCCAACATACAAATTTAATATACGATTTATGATCTCTGTCCAAATGAGAATCTCTCACCACATAATGACAGTACGTAGATCTTTCATAAGTTCTGATAGCCGACTTTAACGCTTCAACTGATTGGAACGCAACGAGAAACAAGGTAGTCAAAAATACATCCTCCGTTTCTGTGACAACGTGAGAAACAACAGCTCTTGTACATGGCACGTCACTCTCCTCCATTATGATGATGAAAATGTACTTTTTCGACGAGTGCTGACATTTTATAACACTTTCAAGACATAACTAACCAATTATAACGAATTTAAAACTAGCAATTTAATTGGACGAAACGTGGTGAAAAATTTTGGAAAATGGGATGAAAAAAACTTTTTTAAAGGGGTGAAAAAAAAATTTATCAAAAAAATTTAAAAAAAAAGCCGGTCGCTGAATGTTATTCATTATGTCAAGTCCAAATACCTTACTCTAGCTTTCGGACAACCCATTCTATTCATTCTACTTGAGTCACATTCTAACCTTGTTAATTATTCGCTTATAAATCTTGAATGTTTTTATATGAGCGCGTAGGCGTGTGTTCACTTCTTATCCTATCATCACATGTGTATAACTTATTTTTGTGTGCTTATAAATATTGATTAACGCTTGGTTGAACGGGGGTTGGCTTACCAGCCGTCTCCACCGCGCATCATTTTTGCTTCACTTTCTTCTCTTCACATCGTTCCCCCGTTCGTTCTTCTGATCAACGATTATACAAAATATAAGCATTCAAAAGTCCACTCTCATTATTTGACTTATTTAATTCCGTTATAAACTAATGCGATTTAAGTCGATGATTATATACGAGGATGGGCGACACATATATTTCAATAACAATCATTCATGCGATCTACTTGGAGTCAGATCATGGGCTACTAAAGTGGATAGCCGTTCGGCAACATCGTCCGGTCTAAATGATTATATAAAACAACGAGCCCCACAAAAAGTGGTGAGCCCGCAGCCGCAGACGAACTCTACGGGCTCCACAAATGTTATTCAGATCAGGTATGTTGTTTTAGTGCATACCGTTAATTAAATAGATGAATATCATTTTGAGAAAATATTTAAATCATAATTATGAGATGGTGGATAAGATTTGTAGCTCAGTTGGATGGTTTTGATGGAATTTTATTCTGTGAGCTGGATGGATTGGTCGTGGTCACTGAATTGTTCAATGAGTTCGCAGATATAAGTTTTTGTCCATCATTTTGGGACTGACATTGATCAGATATTTTGCCACACATGACCGTCCGAACTTGGTAATTTAACTGGTAATGTGTTGGTGTTTGAAGAGATAGTCAGTGGGTTTGAGTCTCAGTGAATACATCAATATTGATATGTAAATGAACCCAGCTGACGCGTCTCAAATACGACGAAATCCTCATCCTGGATTCCACTGTCTGTAATCTGTTTTATTAACGACAAAATGGACGTTGATTGTATATTTCAGAAGTAATTCTTTGAGACGAACTTCCGGAATTCCAATATTGATCATTTTACAAGTAGTTGTTGGCACACAAACTCAATAGTCTCAGTTATTGATACATTGGTGAACATGGAAGCAAAATCTAGAGATATCGCCTGTTTCCCATTTAATTATGTATGTTTCACTTTGGAAATGAAATCGAAAACGTCTTTAACGCCTCATGTGACGACTACGTTGTGCAGAAGATCTAGGATTTGAAGTAATCCCTTTGCAGTTTTATGGTATAGTGAATTATGTGTATCTAAAACTGGACGAAGTGGAGGACTTGACTTGTGGAATTTTGGCAAATGATAGAGTCATGATGTGCACGGCCCAGTGTGTTCTGTCTATTGTTCTCGACAGGATCTATGGTGATTCATCAACTAAAGGATATGTTATCTAGTTCTGCCATGTCCATGTTTATCTACGAATTCAGCACCTCCTGTGGAGAACTCAATATGCGGCGTATAACCAGACAACTGAGTCAGATAGCTACTAATCAGATAGCAACTAGTTGATCTCGTCGAAAGCAAACGTCACAAATGAGTTGATGACAATATTTCTGCCCATCAACTCACATATACCAATCTCATCACTTGATGTAATTAATTCAAACTAAATTAGTTGAATAAAGGATACGTGTGAGGCATATGCAATCAATCAACTAACTGGTTGTAGTCAAGTGATAACTCGTAGACAAAAGGATATCATGGCAATTGGATCCCCTCTTACTAGCAGATTGATTCATAACCAGTCTACAAAACAACCAACTTAAATCGACTATTGACACCTTTCACTTGCATAAAAAGTACGTGCATGATATTTTTATTATTTGTGACAACAAATATGATTTGAATAATCTTCTGAGACACTTAACAACTGTCACTCAGCGACGAATTTCACACTTGAAGTCGAAAATTAACAAAATATTCACTTCCTTGATGTTGAAGAGACAATAAAAGACGACAGAACTATAAGAAGAGCTATCTACGGGAGACCCTAATGGAATGGCTAGCTATCAAGTTTTCATAGTTGTGCCTCGATAACTGAAATTTATTCATATCACTCGCTACTCGAATACAAAGAATTTGTACTCTCGACGTCATAGATAACGAGCGGAGACTTCTTAGGAGAATACCTGTTAAAAACGGGTATCCTTCGATATTTATTGACAAGAATATAAAACCCAAACCACATAAAGGACAAATAGCCTCGTTTGACAACAAAATATTTCATATGAACATCGATTTCAAATTGATAGTGACAGACGTGCTGAAGTGGAGTATTTTCGATTCCCTAAAAACAATATTCTTTTCAACAATTTCACGAATACTGTCCCCAAGACAATCAATATCCGTCAATAATCTTAGGGATAAATTGTCTCAGTTAACCGACTCTATGTGCATTTATCAATCCACCTGTTCATGTGATGCCAGGTACTTTATCCAAGTGAATTCAAGAACATTGTCTGGATTGGTTAAACTGAGGTGGAAACGGATCGATAGGAAGCGCAATGATCGAACACCTCGTGAACACAGGTCACTCAATCAAAGTGGACTCTGTGTTGAAAGTTATCTACAAGGTAAGTGGAAGGCTGCCAAATGCGGTTAAATTGCATCATCCCAACATTGACGAGGCATTAGCTATACATCTTGAAAAACCGAATTATGTGTCAAAAAGAAAGTGACAAAGCCTCCTATTCTACCATGTTCTTAATCTCCAGTAATTTTCTTTCTTCTTCATACTTATCTGCCCCCAAAGCCATATGATTCCCTTTCTATCTTCTCCACAGAACTTTTATTTCCAACGGGTACATTTCTATTTCTATTATCCTCCTCACCACACTTCATCACAATTTCAACATTTTCTCTTATCATACTGAACCTGCCTTGATTATTGTAATTTCCTAATCTATCTCCATTATGAATAATCCAACCCTGAACAATAAAGTTATTATTCTAAATAAATAATATATTTTTAATATCCCAATGAGTAGAAGAATTAGATTTTCTGACGTTTCGTGACTCAGTGTAATCCACTTCTTCATAGAATAAATGACGAAATCAAACTTTATCCAAGTTTAAATAATATAACGATACCCTGAACAATAAAACTTTTGTTCGTTTCATTCAATTTAGTATTGGTTTTTTGAATCTTCCCATTTATCTTTAGCACTGCAATTGATCAGTCTCATAATATTAGCATTAACAGTAATAACAATAATAATAGCAGTATTCATAATAATAATGGTAGTGGATTAGTTGAAATTAGACATCAACACCGTTGGATTCTGGCTTGGTGGTCTAGAGGTCCAGCCCTCACACGCGAGACTCATGGGTCCTGGGCCGTAATCTCACGAGGCGGAACCATGTATGCGCACTGCTGAGGAGTCCCATACGGACGTTCAGTGTTTCCAGGTTTTCCATGGTGGTCTAGCTTCAATTGACTCATGAATTCAACTATTAAGTATTAATAATAATAATAATAATAATAATAATAATAATAATAATAATAATAATAGTAATAATAATAAAAGACTGATCATTTGCAGTCCCAAGCATCAATGAGGATATTTAAACAAACAATATAAAGTTGAAATGAACTTCACCCGATTGCACAATCTGGTGGCTATTCGCACTCAGTAGCTAAGTGCAGAACGTGATGTTGTTTGAAGAGATTGGTGCTGGATTGGAGTCCTGTACCGATCTTCATCTCCGAGACGTAGGTACAACCAACTAACCAGTCCCAAATAGAATGAAGCGCGATTCCTGGATTCCACTGCTAGTCATCATCATCATCATCATCATCATCATCATCATCATCATCATCATCATCATCATCATCATCATCATCATCATCATCATCATCATCATCATCATCATCATCATCATCATCATCATCATCATCATCATCATCATCATCATCATCATCATCATCATCATCATCATCATCATCATCATCATCATCATCATCATCATCATCATCATCATCATCATCATCATCATCATCATCATCATCATCATCATCATCATCATCATCATCATCATCATCATCATCATCATCATCATCATCATCATCATCATCATCATCATCATCATCATCATCATCATCATCATCATCATCATCATCATCATCATCATCATCATCATCATCATCATCATCATCATCATCATCATCATCATCATCATCATCATCATCATCATCATCATCATCATCATCATCATCATCATCATCATCATCATCATCATCATCATCATCATCATCATCATCATCATCATCATAATCTCTAAATATTATTAATCTCACTGACAATAATAACGTCTTAATACCTTGTCATCTTGAAAAATAAGTATATATTTGTGATTGTACAGCTTCGAAATTGAATTTGTAGAGAAGAGAACTCTTCACTGAACCAATCCCCCCCACTTTATGTGTCAGTCGATGAATTCCGTCTAACTGACAATTACTGACATAAATCTGAATATTTTACACAAACAATAGTGGTGAGTATCATACTACTCATGAGGAACTATATATTTGCGTGTTTCTATTTAACAAATAAGACGACAAAAGGGGATCAAACGATATTAAGGTGAATGGACAATTGCATAATAATAAACAACCTCAGATTTATTTGAAGCAAAAACAGAAGAAGAAAATTGATCGAAATATTTTGAAAAATAGTAAACAACTTCACAAATATGTGTAGGTCAACATCTCATAACTTTCTTTCATATGAAACCGCCTATTGAAATAAATTCTATCACAATACTAGTAGAGTATGTAAGGTTATCCATAACCGAATAGTGAATATATGTTGGTTCATTTAATAAGTTGTGTTGTGTTAATTCAACATTGTGTGGGTGTGTAGATATTTCAGTTCTGTTATTGAACATACAGTTAATAAATAGCATGTGGAGTATTGATATATGTATATGAATGAGAGTGATATAATAAGAAAATATGTATTGACCACAAATCCAATCTCTTGATGATCATATGGTCTTGTGACAAATTTAAGTATATAATGAATAATAATAATAATAATAATAATAATAACAATAATAATAATAATGATAATAATGATAATAATAATAATAATAATTTGATGGATTAGCACAACTTTCGTATGTTTATAACGATGTAAGCATTGTCGCTTATTTAATCCACTCATTCATATAATATTTATTAAATGTGTAGTCAATAACAGAACTGAAATATCTACACACCCACACAATGTTGAATTAACACAACACAACTTATTAAATGAACCAACATATATTCACTATTCGGTTATGGATAACCTTACATACTCTACTAGTATTGTGATAGAATTTATTTCAATAGGCGGTTTCATATGAAAGAAAGTTATGAGATGTTGACCTACACATATTTGTGAAGTTGTTTACTATTTTTCAAAATATTTCGATCAATTTTCTTCTTCTGTTTTTGCTTCAAATAAATCTGAGGTTGTTTATTATTGTTCCAATGTATGAATCAATATCATGCTTATTTATTTGTTTGAATATTGTGTTTCACGATGACGTCGAACACGTTTGACTCAAAGGACACTCGACATAACGAGATATCAGTGATAGACCAATGAAGTGGACGCTAACGATAGACTGGGAGAGGATTTCATACAAATTATACAGTTAGTAACTTATTGAAGCGTATTATGAGTTATTGTGTACATGAAACAATAGGGCCTTCATATATCTTTTAAGTGTTTTTAGGTATGTTTGCATTCTTTTCGAAAATAGTAGTGAATAAATGTGAAAATTATTTTCTGTAAACAAGCGAGTAAAGAACATAATTGATAAGTCTAATATTGTAGTGAAGAAGAACAAAGGCAGGTAACAACAAGTACGATAACCAGGTTTATTTAGCACCATGAAAATTTGTAAGTGGGGTACAGAATGATTGATTAAAGTCTCCGATTTAGGTGAGATGAAAGATAATTCCACTGATAAATATTAGCAGTTGTTCATTTAAAGAGAAATAAGGAGAGGAAATCAGTCTCGTTATCCAATTGTTTATTTATTTACTTATTCATTCATTCAATCGTTTGTAAAAACAAAGTCTAGTCGTAACGACTTCTGACTATTTATCTAGAGAGTTGTTAACTTCACATCTTCGAATTATCCCCTACCTTCAATGAGGTTGAAGAATTGAGTCTCTGTAAAGTTGTCACCTTCAGTGTATGTGTATTCAGTGAAATTGAATTAAGTACGTTTGAAGCTTCTTAAAATAACATATGCGTAGTTTTTCTACAAATAGAAGATTTCGATCTTCGTTGTATGTTTTTAATTTGCTAGACTGCTCATGAACCTGTCTGGTATTATTGGCTAAGAATGGATCCTTTTTCTATGATGTACTTTGTTCTACTCCACCCATATTTCTATTTTTATGTCGTCGGGAAACGGAGACATATGGAGTATTGCTAGCCCCTGGTCCACAATCCGATATGCTCAGGCATTCCTATTAGATGAGGATTATTAATATAATGTATTCCTCCAGGGACAGGTATATTGTGGTGTTTGAATGAACTAATGACTCCTTTGTACTTGTTGAATGTTTGATTTCGAATTCTAAATACAGTACATTCGTTAGTGCTTATGTAGTACTTCTTGATTCAATTGCGTTATCCCTGGGATTCTTAGTTCATACTATAATTCAATAACTTCTAATTATCATATATATGCCATTTACGCAGGCATGATATTTATGTTACAACATTAGTTTGCTTACAGTATGCTTCTCAAGTAGCGTCGTTAAGTAGATCAAGTCAATTAAATTAAAAGACATTACATTCGTGCAGATGTCCTAGAGCGTTAATGATTGGGTTTTCGTTTTAATGTTGCACTGAGTGCAGTTTTTAAGATATTTTTCCAATCTTGTATCGCGCCCACGTTGCACATCAGATTTAAACTCTACATAATTGTGTTAAAATTGTGGTCGTGCTAAGTATCTGTGCAATAGAAATTTTTAAGTTTATAGTTGTCATGAAGCAAGCTTAACGAGAGCTTGGTATGAGCTTTTACCTTGAAAAGCGCACAAGTCAAGTTATTATCAGCTGTCGGAAGCTTTATAGCGGTGTCCTGAGAGCGAGATGCTAAAATGAGAAACAAAGGGGTGTAGTGACCTACTTTTGTCAACAGAACGCGATTGGTTCAATGAAAACAATTATTATTATAACCAATTGTACCAGTGATTGTTTTACTGTTCTCGTTTGTTTAACTGTGCTAATGACAGCCATTACTCTCTCTCTCTCTCCCGTTGACTTTGAACTTGATAGAGTGAAGTGTGATCAGATCCTCCAGATGAGAGAATGCAGTAATAAAGTACAGCAGGGTGGAAGAGGTTCAAATAATCGGACGGAAGTCATCTCCTGGTCCGTAATTTGAGATGTCCATGTATCAGATATTCCTACCAGATGAGTGTTATTGGCATTACTTACTTCACTCAACTCACCTATTTTGTTACGCAAACTCGCGACGTTCTTACTCAGGCATTTTATGCTTCCGAATGGAAACGTGTGAGACTTTTCGTTAAGTTTAACTGAATGAGTATAATGTGAATGGACAGGCAATTTACATACACATGGTTTTCCGAGTTGGTAACCCCGGTCTCTCCCATGTTTTTTCCTCGTTCCTAAAAGTCCATAAAAGGAGTGGTCAGTTTGGATTTGCTTTTCTGCTTGATCCTCGTATCAAGCAAAAGAATAATGATGTTGCTCAGAAAATCCACAGAATTCACATTGCCTATGCCGCATACCCATTCGTGATCTGACCTACTAAGGCTATCGTTATCAATGGCTGTAAGATCTTGTGGTGTTTGAATGAACTAATGACTCCTTTGCACTTGTTGAATGTTTGATTTCGAATTCTAAATACAGTACATTCGTTAGTGCTTGTGTGGTACTTCTTAATTCAATTGTGTTATCCCTGGGATTCTTAGTTCATACTATAATTCAATTACTACTAATTATCATATTGGCGTCGCGATGGGGCCTGCGATGGAACAGTTAGATATTCATTCAACTTCTGAAGCTTTTGAGGACTATTTGGAAAGGTTTGAAATCTGGAGCATGACCAAGAAAGATGATGAGGATATTAACATTGTGGCACATTTTCTCACATTCATTGGAAAAGAAGCATATGGCTTATTAAAAATTTTGGCTTCACCGGAAAAGCCTATTTCTCTTCCTTATACAACTCTCAAGGAACTACTTCTAGACTATGCTAAGTATACAAATTTCGAATGAGGTAAAGGGAGATTTCGTAAAATAATTCATGAGGATATAAAAAATTCCACTACATTACGTCACCCCATCCCAGTGCATACTCAAGGTTGTGCAGTTCACGAGGACGGGCACAAGTTTGGTCAATGTTTGTGCTGTGGCAGGTTCCACTTTTTTAATTCATGTAAATTTCGTAATTCTAAGTGCTTTAAATGTGGTGATGTTGGACATATTCAGTCAGTTTGTAATATTACTGTTCATCTTGCTGCAACTAATATTAAGTCTTGTGATTCTGATTCTATTAATTTAAATATTTATAATGATCATTTATCTTTATCGACGATTTCAAAAGACAGTTTAGAGTCATGTAGCAGTTCAGAGTTAAATGAAACTCAGAATCCTTGCGAGACAACAATTCCTAATCAATCAACTTATCAGATTTCTCATGTTATTGTACCAGATATGATTTTTCCTAATGATTCACATGTTTCTGATGAAATTTCTCACAAATCTGGTGAAAATATTTCGGATGAACCTAATCATGATCGAAAAACTGATGTAGTTTTGATACATGCTGATTTTTCTAATGATCCTTTGCTCTGCAATGACATTCTTAATAAATTTGAGGAAACTATTTCAGAAGAATCAAATCTTGATGTCATATCAAATATTGTTTGTCCTCATAATGTATTTATTTATTGTGGGAAACTTGTTCAATGCGAAGCACGAGTATTAAATGAGTTCGATTCTGATTACAATTCAGATGATTCCATATCAACTGTTGTTTATTTTTATCATAAAGTCACCCCCAATGTATACTCTAGTCAATGTGAGAAAGATGTTTTAAATGAAGCCACATTATTCATAACTTGGGGATATGAAGATCCGACATTATTTCGTTGGGGAGGATAGTGTAAATGTCTATGGTTCAAATTCTAGGTAGCAGTAGTTTCAGTATTCAACCGGCATGGTGATTGTTCACAATCCCAGAAATCAAGTGAGTCTGTTCCGATTTCAGTTGTTAATTCTAATACTAATGAGTGCATTCTAGATAATACAGTGTCTTTATCCAATACATTGTCGGACAGACACATTATGAACTTGAAGACGTTCAATTGGTTACAGACACTTAGACTCTAATTTAAGCTGTGGCGGATGTGGTGTTTGAATGAACTGATGACCCCTTTGCACTTGTTGAATGTTTGATTTCGAATTCTAAATACAGTACATTCGTTAGTGCTTGTGTGGTACTTCTTAATTCATTTGCGTTATCCCTGGGATTCTTAGTTCATACTATAATTCAATTACTACTAATTATCATAGATCTGTGCATGTTTCGTGAAAACTACCTCTGTAATTGTCACAATGTACTCCATGGATGGCAGCGAAACGGCATTTAGGTCGCTTACATGTGTTCTTTATGGCCATGGTGCAATGTGAATTGATAGACAGACCCTAGCATAAGTTTGCGGCCGCAAAATGACAAAGCAACACACTCAAAATGGATTAAGCGTATAAAAACGTGTAATATGAAAGTTAGGCTATATCGAAACTAGCCTCAATGTGGAAGACTGTGAAAACTGAATAGTAAGCTGAGACAAAACCACCATTAATCATTAACTCGGACAAAACTCAGAAAGGAAAGTAATCCGCCTGACATTGAGCTTATGACAGGTTCTATAGATCGAAAACGGTACATTTGTTGCGCTATGGCACAGCAAGAGTTTGAGAAATGCACATCACGTTAAGTCTAAACTTCGCGGTCGTAAGTCGCGCGTAATGTAAACCCAAGGTAAACGTGAGTTAATCTAGGTATATGTCAAACTAATGATGATGTTCATATCAGGTGAAACTTTCTCCTTGGTCACACGATGACCAATACCTCTACAGACGTATCTAGATGAAATTTGAGTGACCTGAGAGATTTCAACAACCAGACCTTCGAATATTTTATTGATATTAACTGGTATTAAGATGGTCATTCACTAAGTTAGATATCAATATGTTCACCACAGTTTACACAACCTTAGTGAGAACTAAACTTGAAAACTGTGTTCAGGTTGCGAACCTTTACTTGAAAGGTGACTGGGATATTTTGGAAAAAGCGCTGGAGGCAGACATACGTGTAACTCCTCTGTCACTCGTTTTTCAGAATCCTGCTCTGAGAGCACAGCTATGGAACTTCTGACGTCTGAGGTAACTTCACGTAAGTGTTTTTTCAAGGTCACAGTTTACACCAAGCGCTCAACAAATCTGCTTTATAACAACTATAAACTTAAAACGTTGTATTGTATAAACACTTGACGCGACCAAAACTCTGACACAATCATGCCCAGATTGGATCTGGTGTGTTACGTGGACGCGATGCCATATTGAGAAATATTTTGAAGATTGTACTCAGTGTAACAGTAGGGCATAAACGTAACCATTAACGCTCCAAGACATCTGCACGAATGCAGTGTTATTCACTTTTATTGATTTTATCCATTTAACAACCCTACTTGAGAAGCATAGTGTGAGCCAAAAGTGTTGCAGTTTGTAGATCATGGCCGTAAAAATGATGTGTACCTGCGCTGGCATAAATACATTATTATTATTATATGTGTTTTTGGTGGCATGTGTCGACGGCATTGAAAAAGAGGCTGAGAAAACAAAGGGACGAGATATTTTATTAGGCACATTGATCATAAAAATATGGGGGATAATACTTCTAACATATGAACGCAAATAATATTAATAAGATCCTAATTGTCGATGCGACAGTTGGCGCGCTTTATGGAGGTTGCGTTGCGACGTGCAACTGATAGTGTGGAACAAATCGACGTAGATTTGTGATCTCCTATAAGCCGTGAGCCTATATCACTCTGGAACATCTGTGGCATTGATGATGGCGCAGGATGAAGTCACCCGCTCCATATGCGTTATCGGTGGCACATCTTGAGAAGGGTAGAAAATGAAGGGACGAGAGGAAAAGCAGACGATCTTCATGCATTTGAAATTGATGAACGTGGTCCAAAAAGAAGCTGAAAGTATAGGATTATGTGAAGTAATATAATATATTACTGAAAACAGTATCCTGATACACACATGGCTATCTCCCTTCCTTGTCGAAGTCGTTTCAGCTCATTCTTATTTTTATTGATTTTATAGGGTCATGAGCAGGCCTCGTCTTCAGCAAGTTGATTGGTTTTGTTTGTAATAAGATTACTCGGTGAGAAGTGAAACAGATTCATCGTCACAAACACGATCTAAAAAGGCATTTTGTACAATCAGTTAGCACCAATACCATTGGTTCTGTCAGTAATATATTATATTACTTCACATAATCCTATACTTTCAGCTTCTTTTTGGACCACGTTCATCAATTTCAATATGCATGAAGATCGTCTGCTTTTCCTCTCGTCCCACCACCAACTGAAATAATTTCTATCACAATACTAGTAGAGTATGTAAGGTTAATCATAACAGAATAGTGAATATTTCTTGGTTCATTTAATAAGTTATGTTGTGTTAATTCAACATTGTGTGGGTGTGTAGATATTTCAGTTCTGTTATTGAACACACAGTTAATAAATAGCATGTGGAGTATTGATATATGTATGTAAATGAGAGTGATATAATTAGAAAAATATGTATTGACCATAAATCCAACCAATTCAGGGTTATTTATTTTTGTGAGAAATTGAAGTATATAATCAGCAGTAGCAGTAGTAGCAGACGTGATATGGTCACCTAATAACACTACAATAACTACTACTACCATATTTACGACCAAATATTTATTAAAATTTTGTATTGTGGTGGAAAAGAAAACCTGCTTCTTATACTTACTCTTCAAAGGAGATGAGGTCACTGGAATAATTAATCACAGGATAAATTCCGCGTTGAAGGTGACCGACACATCAGCAAAACTGACGACGCTATGGCGAACGGACTACTCTCTCAAATAAACTAAAATTGACAGGTCCTCTTTTCTCAGTAGCTCCAACTGCGTTTACCAATTTACTTGTACGTGACAAAGCACATACAATGGAAGAACCGAGAGAAAAGTATATGTCCGCATTTCCGAGCATGTTACAAAGAAATTGAGACTGTGAGGGGCAGGGTATCTTAACAATGCAATAGCTCGGCATTTACTTGGCACTGGGCATACCATTGATATTCCTCATGCTTTTAAAATTATTAGCAGACAGAGAAACACCTCTTCTCCTCGCTTTGCTAGAGCGATTGCGATAAAAACTCAAACTTAATATATGTATTCAAAAATATTCAGTAATAAACCTTGTCCTACCCTGATAATTCAATTTTTGATCGTTGGTTTTATTTTATTGATGTTTAGTTTGTTATATTTCGCTTTAATTATCGAATTCTTATTTTATGTACATTTAAACCACCACGCTTCACTCATACATTTCCACTCACTCAATTCTTTTAAATAACGCGAACTCATCAAATCTTGTTTATTTATTACGCAACTCATCTTACCAGTTTTTTAATTCTAGGAATCTTGTGCAAACCCTTCATTACCTCTTAAATCATCACACAATTCAGTATCAAATTATTCTGACAGTATTTTAAGTTCTGTTAACACTATATCTGAATTCAGACTTCCAGAATATACAGCTAATAACTCTGATGTAAAAAGGCAGACATTAACGTTTGGAAGTAATAACTTTTTGCTATTTTTGAGTTGATATATTTTTGGTCTACCACAGATCTATACTGCCATCTGTTCTTACCTGCGACTTCTCAACTCATTCACCAGATGCTTGGGTTTGAGCCATACTGTAAGCGCGATGTCCAAACGTAATCCTCAATCGTTTAAACAAAGTATTTAAACAGGTTTATTAGCTGGAAGTCGAACGCTACGATCACTAAAATACCAATCTACAAGGGATTGAAACTCCATACTTATAACTTATTTATTATGAGATTAACCCAAGTTGTATCTTGGAATGAGTCTGACATAAACTTTTGTTGGCTGAACCATTAGTTTATTTATTTGTGGGTTGTAATGCTATTTCGCCATTTTCAGATTGTCATAGAGCCACAGTGAATAGTGGTATTTTATGCTTTTGGTCAACATGAAGGGGTAGGAGTTTTCTATGATGAGAAAGTATCAACTCGGCTTTCATCTTGTAGTTGTATAGCTATCATGTTCATAACCGTTATGTGAGAGACGGAAATCAAGTTAATCAGCACCAAATATTGAAACTAGTACAAACAAACAAAATAGGTTCCTACTGGTCAAAAGTTGTAACACGTGAAGTCTTATCAAAAAGGTTACAACATGATTTTGAGGTATCCTGGAAGATATTTAACCATCTGAGTAGCGCTCCAGTAATTCGCTTCTTTTGATTCATCTCATATTGTATTTCGAAGTCTCTTCATTTTTTGTGAATTGGTTCTTACTAGAAACATGTTGATTGTTCCCATGATCCAAATTTTTGGATACGTTAGATCCCCAGTACTCACTTGGAAAAGGACCTAATTTTATAATTCTACTTGGAAAATCTGAATTTCTTTGTTTTCGCACAGAAAGCGCTCTTTTTACCTTCATGTCGTATTTCCCACTTGCGAGAATCTTAAACACTATTGGTCCGTTGTGTCTTTCAGTGTGCTATTTTGTAACGCTTCCCAAGGGTGGTTTTGTGGATTGGGATGTTCACCCTCGACTTGATGTGGATGCTCATTGGGACTTCTCACTGCACACACTCTTATGTGCTACAAAGCAGTCAGTCCCTCAAACGGTCCCCAAAAGCCACATGCAACCTACAGTCATCAAGAACCGCACTCTTCGTTTGTTAAGCAGTAAAAGGCACTGTTGGGCAGAATACAAACGAACTGACAGCAACAGCGAGTACAGGCAATACAGGCATATAAGGAACATATGCACGAAGGCTATAATAGAAGACAGGCTTCAGTACCAGTTAAAGCTTATGGATAAATTTATTTCCAATACGAAAAGCTTATTCCTTTACGCAACCTCTCTTCGTTAAGCCAAAATTGGAGTTTCTCAACTGCTAGGACCTAACGGCCCGACCGATAATGACGGTGACCCCGCTAACCTTCTGACTGAGCAATACTCCCCTACATTTCAACCGACGCAGCGAACCTTCAAGCTACCGACCGGTGGCTCTTCTCTCTGTACCTTCAAAGATCATGGAGTCCCTGGTATACGATGGTATACACGACTATCTGCTGTCCTTACATTTCTTCTCACCCCAGCAGCATGGTTTCAGGAAGGGTTACTCTTGTATGACGAACCTGCTGACTGCGGTGGACAGATGGACAAGCATCGTTGATCGCAAGGGGCAGGTGGATATCATTTACCTTGATTTCTCTAAAGCTTTTGATAGGGTTAATCACATATGTCTTATCAATAAGCTCAGAAAATTGGGTATCAAACCACCTCTAATTGATTGTCTCAGTTTAAATCTGATAAGTCGACATTTTAAGGTCAGGATCAACTTCAATTTCTCTGATCCGCATCGTTTCTCTGATCGTCTGTCTGGATCAACGATGGTTTGAAGTATATGTATTCAAAACCCATTCTCGTACTTGACTTATTATACATATATATATATATATATATATATATATATATATATATATATTATCTAGTTAGTTAGTAATTGTTTAATAAGAATATGTGTAGTGATAATTCATATATAATTCCAAGTAGTCACCATTCATTTAATCTTCGTTCACATGTAACACATATTCAGCATGATATGCAGCATGTGATTTGTTATGATTCTGAACAGTTTACATACATGTGACTTTTCCCTACTGACTAATCAGATGGGTGTACAAATTAGTAAATCAGTATAAGTGAGTGTATTTCCGATTAGAGTCGTCGTTGTATTTTTGTGGTGAAAAAATCTTTCCTTGTATCAGTCTTGTGTGTTGTTATTTGGTGTCGGAGAAATGGCATTGGCTTCTTGTTTTCCCAGAATAATTAATGGGCAATGAGGACTTCACAATTCACTATGGTACTTCTATCTTAATCTAATTCCAAAGGTTGCCATCATACAGTACCTTGTAATATTTTAATGATCCAAAAATCCTTAATTCACCTGACATTCGTCAAGGTAAAACCAAGAATCGATTACTTAGGTTTATAGAAGTATGCATTCCACGTAACCTACTGAACTAATGAAGTAAGTTAACGAATGAGACAACAGATAATTAGAAACAGACAGAAAGTAAGTCACCATTCGATAAACAGACAAACAAATAAAAATCGCACATTCATCAATGCTTCAACTAAATAATTACAGATACATGAAGTAAAACTGATACAAAGGCAACTGACTTATCAAAATTGTTAAACGACACAGGTGAACAAGATGCAACTTCGAATAAGTGGGACCACATTTAAAACTTTAGAAGATATATTATTTTTTAAGTGGTAGAATGTAAATTAATTCTCCTTTTATATATTTCATTTGTGTAATTAGAAGTCCATTTGTACCCTCAAATTGACTTAATCCTTCAAGTATTTTTCTCACTCCCTCAGGATTTTCACGCCACCTTGAAGTACTATTTCTATCATTAGCTAGCGTTATTTGGATTGCTTCCCTATTGTTCTTTTTAGTAATAACTATGTTTCCTTTTAATAAAATATTTATGCATGTTTCTTGTGATTGATCACATCGTTATCGCCCTACCACTTGTTCTGTTCTTAAATTGATCACACTGGTATAATTACGGGTAGTAATTATAAGAATCAAATACACACAATGAGCTGTCTTGATTGAATCTAACGTAAATGACCTCAAACTAGTTCATATTTCTTATCGAACACAGAGAGTCGTCTAACATCCTCCTCATATGCAATTTTTCTTCTATATAATACCACCACTGAATTAACTACTTCAATGAATCCGGTGTTCATCTTGTTGCGCTAAAGATGTATTGCAACTTGGACCGATGCATATATTTGCCTGATCCTACGTTGTAGCTGACTGACTGATCCTGGAGCCAATGTGCACCATTGGTTTGAAGTCATTCTTTCCAACCAACCTAGGTAGGTCATACGTGTTCATCAATGCGTTAAAAGAGCCAGATATTCGCTTTTCGTCCTCTGAATTGTGTAAACAACACTTGCGCGACGTGAACCCTTTTTAAAGATAAAGACAACTATCGACCCATTCCATAACGTTGGTACATTCTCTAGTTCAAAGACCTTTGCAAACAACGTCGTCAGTCCCTTAGTCAGAAAGTCACCACCATCTTTAAAAAGAGCCGGAGGTGAGTTATCTGGGCTCGGTGATTTGTAACGTTTCAAGAGTTGGAGTTCCTTGCGGACTTTCGCCTCATTTGGTGGATCAGTCGTCACCGGCCATGGAGGGCAGGACAGTCTGACCGATGTTGCCGGAGCAGCAGGCCAGTTGAACTGCCCTTCGAAGAATTCTGTCCATCGTCCAAGACGTCGATGGATGTCAGTGATCGGCGTTCCGTCATCCTCGCAGATTGTTTCGTTCACACCAAACTTCTTGCTGCCAGTGGCTCGGATGAGTTGGAAGAGCTTCCGGCAATTACGAGATGCAGCTGCTGCTTCCATCTCGTTAGCAAACTCCGACCACCAGGCTTCACGGTCCTTACGCAAGCTTTGCCCGATTTCATTACGTAACATCCTTTGTTTGTGGTCAAACTCACGGTCACTCGGAGTAGACCGACGGGCTTGAATTCGCTTTTCGTCCTCTCATTTTCGTAAACAACAGTAATGCCACGAGAAGGCAGTGAGTAGGACTTCCCTTGCAGAGGCTGTATACGCGTGGCCATGTGAGAGCGTTTGGAGAGGGAGAGTTGACTATCCCCACTCTCGGCCATACCAGAGCATTTGGGGGCTACTATGACAGTATATTCGAATGGATACCTGTAGTGGCATTGTTTCCTAATCACATGGTCTACGAAGCCAAACATATAATGACTGAAATGATGTATATTCGACATGTGACACTTGAAGAAGGTCGGCAATGGTGGAAGTTGAGACATTCATTCTACCGGATGGCATGAATCAATCCAACCTTACAAACGTGGTCATTATGTGAAACTTATTACTGTTCACATTAAATATACTGTTCTATTCCCAGCCCGAATGTGTTCTTCAGAAGTACTAAGTATCATTGTTAGTTGTCACGATACGATGAGTCAGTATAGACGGTGATGAAACTTAGTGCAATTCTGAAAAAACAAAGGTAAAGGGGTTAAACTGCGTAGTCAGTATCACATTCAACAGGTAATGAAATTGCAGCTAACAGAATGTACCTATAAGTGTCTTATTTGTTGTGAACAGTGCTCTTCATTTTCTAACCCTCCTAGAATTTCACTTAGTCATTTGGTATCAACAGTCAAACTGCAGGCACCAAATAAAGGAATTCAAAAACTTCAAATAGTAATATGAAACTTGAGAAAAATCTAATTACAACGTTCATAATACTATTAGCGATTCACTGTTTACATACAATAATAACATCACTGGTAAGCCCGTGCTTGAATAGTACTATTGATATATTGCTCTTCAATATCCCAATCTCTGAATTTTGGAGAAATTTCGCGTGTTCCCTCAAATTTTGTGTTTTCCCAATGTTCTTCCAAAATTTGGGATTTTTCCCACATATTTATCCAAACTTTGGGGACTTTTACAAAATTTCCACAAACGTTGGAGATTGAGATGCATTGGAACTTCGTTCTGTTTACAGAAATTCACTCGTTAACCCTATAACAATCACATCATAAATTAGTGTTAACTATCAAATAGTTCGGTTACCGTGCTCAAAGCAATTGTTGCATCTTTAAACGCGCATTGTTTTACTTATGAAAAATATGTGACTAATTTAAGTGACAGTTACAGCAATGTCATACACAGTTCCTGTATATGTTCATAGAGCGGAAAGAAAAGGCAATCAACGTCAATCGTTACTCTTATAAGTTTTGTTTCTCACACACGTTACATAATAATATGTCAGTTCACCAACACCATGATAAGAAGAATTCACTTGAAATCTGCAACTATCGGCTATGAAGATCATATTTCATGTACTACTGGTAAGTGTAACTAGTCACGGTAACATATTTAATGGAGCTTAGTGAGGAGTACAACTGGTAAATTCACACATTTGCATACATGCGTTCCGAAGGAGCGTTTTTAGTTGTTTCCATACGTTTTCGTACACAATATGTTTACAATTCGTCTATTTCCTTCCAGATTACAAATCCATTCTGGAAGCCAAACACTTGCGCGGAAACGAATAATTATTAAATATATTTGTGTATTTCATGTGGCATCTCCATTGGTGAGTTCAACGTGACCTGTTACACCAAGTTGTAAACTGTGAGTCCGTTCCTTTTTGGGATTCTGTATATAATTGCCTTTTTTTAGTTTTTATATATTGTGATATTTTTCGTGATTTTGGATACATATTTTTCCCGTCCGTCCTTGCAATTGATATTTCGTCATGACGGATCAGCAACCTAAGGTACTTAAGTTAAAGACTATATCCCTACCTTCCTTTTAACTAATGCCTTTCTGGCCAGGAAACTTTGAAGTATGATTCTGTTACACAGACTTCGAATTTCACGAGCACGGCGCGAACGACACACAAGCTCAATTCCTCGCAGTGGTAAGGGCAGTACCGCATGAATTAAACAGTTACGTAACATTTAGTATGTTTAATAATAATGATAATCTATTCTCAAATAATAGTTTGCTACATGAGGCAGGCCAGTTTGCAGGCAAGATCAAATTGTTACAGACGATACAATTTCCACTGTAGTAAATTACCCAGCTGGGTTGATAGTTTATAAGATATGAATATAGATGGTTTTAGTCAGTGTCACAGTTGGCGCGCTTTACGAAGGTTGCGTTACGACGTGCAACTAATGGTCGATAATAAATTCACGTGAAATTGAGGGCTTCTAGAAATCACAACCTCATATACTTTGGAACATCTGAGGCTTTAAGTATGGTGCAGGATGAAGTCACTCGTTCGTCCCTACAAACATTTGGTGGATCAAAGTTATATCAACACCATCATGTTTTCTGGTCAGCAACATCGCCCTCCCTCCTTTCGTGATTTGATTCTCTCTTACGTTTGTCTTGTGTATGAATACTGATTTATCAAGGCCCATAGTTGCAATACACTGTCTCTACTAGTTCCATGTTACAAGCAAATCAGATGGTTAAAGCTTCTGTATTGTGCGTTAGATATCCATTGAGTATATCACACTGCTATGAAGATAATTAATGGTAAAATTTTAAAAAAATACAGGTCAGATTATATGTGGTTTAAAGATGGTAAGGACTAATAGCAAATCAAATGATATGAAAGAGTATAAGATTATAAAATTTTCAGTGTAAGAAAAATAAAACATTGAGCAACTCACAAGAATTTAGGACATTTTGAGCTTCTTATGATCGGCCATAGTTGATCAGCATCCATGAGATTAGTGAGGTATCTGTCTACTTGCAGTAGCAAAAAGGACATGACACTAAGGAAGAATAATGTATATTAATCCAGTAGAGAGATTTGGGAACTGAACGTGAGGGTTAGGAGCATAAGGCCATGATTAATACACAATGAGTAATAGGAAAGGGTAAACTATATGTTCTGTAATTTAGTTATATTCAACTTAATAACGGGCTCAAACAGAGAATGCCACGCTCTACTATAACTGCGCAACGATCTAAATAAAGGCCTGTCCACTACTAGTCTGGTTTCTTCTATCATTAGCACGAGGGTTACCCACAAGCATGGAAAACTAATTAAAGAATCAATAAGTAGGACAATGCTTAAAAATCCTAAGGCTGAAACTAGTAGATTCTTACAGTCATCAAAGGTTAAACTGGGATCGTCATTATGGATATTATTTATGATTGTTAAGAATCTGTATGTATTCAGGAAATCAACGCATTCTGAGAGATAATTAGATTGTGGTTTGGCTTATGTGCTGTGTACGAATGTCACTTGTAAAGAATTTAATTAACAGAAATATCAAGCTCGTTACAGATAAGGAGGACTACAAGTTGAATTGAATAGAGGTTTGTCTGCACTTACGGACGACATCTACTCAAACGTCATCCAATATCGTAGTGACACATTGGGAGAAATCAGGAGGATTCTAAACAAGCATGATATAAGAGTGTATTTTCGGGCTACTGACACCATAAGATCGGCATTAGTGAAGGTCAAGTATAGGTTCCCGAAGGAGGAACAAACGAATACTGTCTATGAGATTAACCGTTATGAATGTGATGAATATTATATGGGAGAAAATTTAAGACAATTGTAGTGACCTACTTTTGTCAACAGAACACGATTGGTTCGATGAAAACAATTATTATTATAACCAATTGTACCAGTGACTGTTTTACTGTGCTCGTTTGTTTAACTGTGCTAATAACAGCCATTATACTTACTCTCCCGTTGACTTCGAACTTGTACGAATCCGGTTACGCTCAGTAACCACGCTTGTACTCCTTTGGCACGATCTCGGTATTCTTTCGATACCACGAGATTGCCAAAAATATATACGACTACTACAATCATCTGCCTTCTGATATTTTGACCTACCGGGGTTTTATTGGTCTATTGGCAAGTAGTCTGGTAGCGGTGTTCATAGTCAAGCTCAACTCGACACCACGCTACACAATTGAATGTAAGATTGAAGGCATACAAACAGTGTTTGAAAAATGTTCTCAAATCGTCGATTGATATGAAGAAACTAGAGAATAGGTCGGTGATAGCGTTGCATGCGTAGGAAACAGGACACGAGATCAGTTTTGAAGAGACCAAAATACTTCAGAAACGTTTTAACACTCATAAAGAAGGATTGACAGCATAAACGCTGTATGTATGGGCAAATAAGCACAACCTGAACAGAAAGTGTAATATTCGACTATCAACTACTTGGCAAATGTTTGTTGGGAAGTAATTGGATCCTTTCTTTATCCAACCTGTTTATTTCACATGCATCGTTATTCTGACTGAAATTAATGTGGGTTAATTTAGCAATAGAATTATGCATTTAATAATTCGCATTTTACTTTCATATCGACGATTCAGATACAATCTTTCAACCTTCAAATTGCTCTTTAATTTTTCCTTCATATACAAACAAATTAACACTTAATATCAACCATTATTAATTCAATCTTACTCATACATGCGCACACAATCCGTTCACTCATTTATTTTCACATGATTTGCATTTAACTGACTCATGTTATACGACTTATTAGAGTCAACATCCAAACATGATCGGACTAGCGCTATATACTTCTTTGATGATTTCGGTCATCATCCTGAAGAAGTCCAGACAGGTTTTCTAAACAGAACATTGCAATTATTTGAAATATCAATCGCAGAGATTATTTGAGATATATTCTTCACATATGATGCTATAAATAAGGGTTGTCATATCGTAAAACCTCAGAGCCAAACGATTCCCAAACCACTCTGGTTAGTAAGGGAAAGTTCTTCACAAAATTAGACGAGTTTGAGAAAAATGCTCGCAGTCTACAAAACAAAACAGGGGGGCTCAAAACAGCGGCGGACACAGAAAATCCTGACATCTTTGAAATCCCAGAAACACAGTTATCTCCAGTGTGTCAGATGGTAAAATTCAATTACTCGGTTCCCTACATAGTGGGGCGGATAGACTAAACCGTATGGGTGATAATCGTCCTGTGCACGAAAGTACCTTACCCATACAAGCTGTCGAGACAGTGGCAAACGACTTAGGGACATGTGAACTGGTGCGCTGCAGGCTAAAATGTACACGTCAAGACAATCAGTTAGTTGTAGCGTTCCACAATCCAGATTGTGTGGTGGACGGATTCTTACGAAGCAAACTTAGGTCCTGGTGTAATTTGGTAAAAGCTTTACAGTAGGCGACATTAATGCACCGTATATAAACTATGTGAACTTAAAATTAGAGTCATAAACAACATCACTGATTGTAAATTGTTAGAAGCCATAATCGCCCTAGATAAAATCCAGTTGTAGCAGTAAATAAATCCGCAAAATAAATAGCTCTGTAAGTCTTCGACATTGGATGCTGACCGCATTAGTTTAATTGGACTCACCTAGCTGAAGGTGCTCGGTCATGCATCCACAACAGATCACGAGTGGAAACGCCGTGCTCAACATACTCCAGTTTTGACTTGAAGAAGAGAGGCTACGTAACGGAATAAGCTTTTCGGATTGGAAATAAATTTATCCATAAGCTTTAACTGGTACTGAAGCCTGTCTTCTATTATAGCCTTCGTGCATATGTTCCTTATATGCCTGTATTGCCTGTACTCGCTGTTGCTGTCAGTTCGTTTGTATTCTGCCCAACAGTGCCTTTTACGGCTTAACAAACGAAGAGTGCGGTTCTTGATGACTGTAGGTTGCATGTGGCTTTTGGGGACCGTTTGAGGGACTGACTGCTTTGTAGCACATAAGAGTGTGTGCAGTGAGAAGTCCCAATGAGCATCCACATCAAGTTGAGGGTGAACATCCCAATCCACCTGTTGTAGACAGTCCTGTAGAGCAGACACATTCAACGTTTGAAATTCCAGCAGCGAAACAAAGACATCCCAGGTATTGCTAGCTCCTGGTCCGAAAACTGAGAAGATATTCAAGTTTCAGATATTCCTATCAGATGAACCTTATTAGCAATTCTAAATTCACGTAGCTCATCCATTTTGTTTGGTAGACTCGCGGCGTTCGTGTATAAGCAGTTAATGTTCTCAATTTGAAACGCGTAAGCTTCTTCCTGTTTATCTGTATGAGCCTTACATGAGTGGACAGGTAGCCGACCTATTTTAGTGGCCCGTGATCTGACTCCAATTCGATCGTAATGATTGGTTGCTATCGTCTATCCTCGTATATAATCATTGACTTAAATCGCGTTAGTTATTAACGGAATTAAATAAGTCAAATAACGAGAATGGAGTTTTGAATGCATATATTTCGTATAATTGTTGATTAGACAAACGAACGGAGGAACGACGCGAAGAGAAGAAAGCGAAGCAAAATTGACGAGCGGTGGAGATGGCTGGTAAGCCAACTCTCCCTTTAACAAAGAGTTAATCAATATTTATAAGCCCACAAAAATAAATTACAGACATGTGATGAGTAACGGGATAAGAAGTGTGCATACGCCTACGCGCTCATACAAAGACAATCAAGATATTGATAAGCGAATAATTAACAAGGTCAGAATGTGACTCAAATAGAATGAATAGAATGAGCTGTCCGAAAGTTAGAATAATAAGGTATTTGGGCTTAACATAATGACAGACACTACATAGCCCCCTTGTAGAAAATAGCACATTTTAAAAAAATGTCTGTTTTCGAATATAACACTGAAGTGATGTGTGGCTAACGTTAACATTAAGTAGTGAAAAAAAATTGTACAACACCCGATAAAGTACAGTGTCACATGAGGGGTGAGTGTTTTATGTGAAAGTGTCATAGTTATGTAAAAGAATACATGAATATCGTAAAGGCGCGGACAATATGGAAACATTAGCATGCGATTGTGGGTATGACGGTGAAATAAATTGTGAAAATAAGTAGATTAGAATATGACAGAAATTGGACTGTGATGCTGACAGAATAGTGAAATATGAAAATGTTCTGATGAGCCGCAGAAGAGTGAAAAGCACCGACTAGCGATGAGTGGATTCGAATTTAAATACGTAGAGTTCCCGTTTGTAGGATAAGAATAGTCATGTCGTGAAATGATAACTGCATCGACGGGTGATATTCGTTGCTGTACTGCAACTGATAATAATCATTAAATGCGAGGTCAGCGTACGTTGTCGTTTGCGTTATGATAAATGCATCGAGTTATCGTTAAATATGTATCAGTAGAATGACCAGAGGAACAGAATAATGACTGAGTAGACGAGATACGTAGAGCTATATTCCTTTTTGGTCGTGAAGCCTCGATTAGTTTGTGTGGTGTGAGGGAGATGCGCTTGACCTCGTTTGTTACAAAACCATACTTAAGGCATGATAAAAATACTAATACATATGATTAGCGATGGTGGCGTACGAGACTGACTTGGATGAAACGAACAAGAGTGTATCTTTGAGAGACCAGCTCTGAACTCTATGTTCTGGTATACAATGCGATGGGAATAGAATAGTAATTGCAGTACTCGAATAATACTTCGGAGTAATGAATGATGCGGCATGTGATTATACATGTGGACGAATAGATAAGATGAATGTAATCGTTACCAATCAGCTAGTAGTTAAAAGCATCCACAGACATAATAGGAGGCGATTTCGAAATGAAAAATGTATGTTATGATAGCAAAATATGACCTCGGCTAAATGAATGTAATAATAGACCGAAAATGACATGAAAAAATTGGAACGAACTCACTTAAAGTAGATGACTTTACGTTGTTGAATAATAAAAATATAGTCCAGTGAGTTTCGAATGTCATAACGTGAAGTGGAGTGTTCATAAAATGATAATTTGTTATGTGAGTGATATGACTGCGAAAATGTCATAATTTAATGTCAGCACGAACAAAAATAATAATTCCACATTCGTTCATAATATGATAACGTTATAATTAGCATATGATGATAATTTGAATCATAATGGAACATTCCGACAAATGGATCAATGTGAATAGTTGACATGAGGACATAGTATCGATAAGATAATATGATTTGTGCATGTCCATGTCGTGCTGCACATGCCTTGCTGAGTGCGTCGGATTAGAGATTGTGCTCGCTTCGCTGAATTTGTTCGTCGAAAGTATCATGTGCAGAAATTTCATCGACGTAGCTTGCTGCGTTGCGTTCGTCGTTGTCAGCTCACCACTTTCGTGGGTGTCCGTTTTCTCTGGGTTGCGTTAAGTTCGTCGTCGGCGGACTTACCATTTTAGTAGCCTGATGTGTTCGCTTGTGGTGACGGGATCACCATTTTAGTAGCCCGTTGTGTTCGCCTGTGGTGGCGGGCTCACCATTTTAGTGGCCCGTGATCTGACTCCAATTCGATCGTAATGATTGGTTGCTATCGTCTATCCTCGTATATAATCATTGACTTAAATCGCGTTAGTTATTAACGGAATTAAATAAGTCAAATAACGAGAATGGAGTTTTGAATGCATATATTTCGTATAATTGTTGATTAGACAAACGAACGGAGGAACGACGCGAAGAGAAGAAAGCGAAGCAAAATTGACGAGCGGTGGAGATGGCTGGTAAGCCAACTCTCCCTTTAACAAAGAGTTAATCAATATTTATAAGCCCACAAAAATAAATTACAGACATGTGATGAGTAACGGGATAAGAAGTGTGCATACGCCTACGCGCTCATACAAAGACAATCAAGATATTGATAAGCGAATAATTAACAAGGTCAGAATGTGACTCAAATAGAATGAATAGAATGAGCTGTCCGAAAGTTAGAATAATAAGGTATTTGGGCTTAACATAATGACAGACACTACACTATATAAGGTTTTTCGAATGTGAAGGCCCTGTCCTTTACACGTTTTTTAACTTCAAGACAGTCCACAAGTGGAGTGGTCAGCCCCAGCCTGCCTTTGTGCTTGATCCTGTCGTCATATGGCCTGTCCGGGTGCATGTGGATCCCAGTTGGCAACCGACGTCTGTTGACACGAAATGCTTCCAGAGCTGCAGCCGCCATATGGGAGGATGGGAAAGTTATCCTCATTAGTCGGGGTCTGGAATCACCGTCCTTCTTTGCCAGTCTCGTCACATGTTGAGTCAGTATGTTTTTGAGTCTCAAGGACTGGTTGATGAATTTCCATCCCCGAATGTCAGAGTTTGCTTGAGTAGGGTCCGTGTTTTCCGGCACACCTTGCACTATTGTATTTCTGCCGCAAAAATACTTCTCTTGAGATTCTTTCGGGATTTTCCAGATGAGATGTCGCTCAGAATACGGTATGTCGGGCAGTATTCTGACGTCCCCATCGGAATTCAGTAAATGACTAGCTACCAGGACATCCTCTACTTCGGTGGCGTTCTTGAGTGTTACACGAAGTAGTCTCGGGTGATTTTGATGCTTAGATTCTTTTCCCCGAGTGAGCCGTGTGACCGTCAAAGGCTCTATTCTAGGAAGTTCAAGCATTTTGTTCAATTCACCCCAGAGCACCCTGTCATTTTTGTCCTTCGAACTGAGAGGAAGGTCAGGGTTGTCTTTGAGGTTCATGATTATGAGAGAGTCATCGCGAACCGTTATTGTTTTCCCAGGTTTTTTGGTGCGTTCATGTTCAACAATTTGTTGTTTGGAGGTCGAAGCATGTTTCTGAATCCTAGGCTTTTTAATAACCGGGCGGACGTTTTTGGGGTAGACTGAGCGATCAAATCACCAGTTGATTTCCGTACAACACTTGGGATGTTCAGCTTAGACGGTGACGCCTGGTCCTTTTTAACTCTGTTAACGTGGGTCCAATCACCTACAGAGTTTTTGGGAACCACCGTTGCATTTAAAGACCCTGAGCTGGGAGACCCGAGTTTACTGAATGAGTCTATTACCGTCGACGTAATGATGGTGCTGAGTTTCAACATGTCATCATTAGAGCTAATGCATGCTCCACCGATGGTAGACCTATCGACATCCCTATTCATGTTTTCGTTACGTGCCCTCGTTTGTCTACCCGTTTTATGACTGTCTTTTTCCAATTTTGCTGACAATTTATTCCGCAGACCTGTCAATAGAACAATGATGTTACTCAGCAATACTACAGCATCCGTGCTGCACGTAACACTTACCCACTTACGATCCCATTTGTTGAGTCTATTGTAAGCAGTTGCCGTGAGATCTGTGCGCGCTTCATGGAACCGACCTTCGCAGTTGTCACATTGCATGCCAGATGTAACATCAAAACGGCATCCAAGTCGTTTGCATGAACTTTTCATGACTGCATTGACGTAAACTGTATTATAGATGCTAGCAAGAGCCTAAGACCGTTAAAAACGCACTAAAAACGGGAAAAATGGATAAAAACGGATGAGATAAACTGAACTAGCCTTTGCGTGAAAAACCGAGAAAAAACCGAATAGTAAGCTGAGGCAAAACCACAGTTAACTATTTAATTGGGCAAAACCCGGATGTGGAAACACGTAAGGTTGAACTCAGAACGGCTAATGTGTCTCATAACGAGACATTTCTTCATAAGAGAGGCTAGGCTCACAAAATATGTGTACGACATTCCCTTGAATACTGCTCTTTTATCTTCTCTAATATGAATATCACAGTCAAGATGAGAGTGGAAGATGTTCAAAGACGCTTCACATGCCAACTGCAAGAAAGTGACTCCAC
Organism: Schistosoma spindalis; assembly: GCA_946903255.1. Taxonomy (NCBI): domain Eukaryota; kingdom Metazoa; phylum Platyhelminthes; class Trematoda; order Strigeidida; family Schistosomatidae; genus Schistosoma; species Schistosoma spindalis. The sequence goes on along the minus strand of OX336417.1, from coordinate 35,025,385 downwards.
TATCGATTGCACAGATAGATGTCAGCACCTCTCTTTAGAACCTTCATGACACCGTAGGATAAGGAACCATCTTATATTTCTCTGCAAATCAATATATGGACTCTCATTTCAAACCTCCTGCCGAACTATGATCCATAACTCAGTCTATAGACAAGTAAACAACGAATATACATAAGAATGCGTTGCAAGTTTTTTACAGTACGACTTAGTTTATTGTGGAACAGGTTGCCAATACCTATTCGTAACTGTGACTCTTTCACCAGATTCCAAAGGTTGATAACCCTGCTTCTAAACTCTAAAGATGATAAAACACGTGGTTTGTCCTCTTGCACTATTCATTGCTTATTGATCAGTCTTTTATGCTCCTACTCCTCACTCTGAGATTCCGAATCTCTCTTAAGTCTGAAATTGCATTACTCTTCTTAAGTTTCATGTCTTTTTTTCCTAGTACAAGAAGACAGTCACGTAGGATGGCAGAATCAATGGTATTGATGCTAATTGATTGTACAAAATGCCCCTTTAAATCGTGTTTGCGACGATGAATTGATTCCACTTCCAACTCAGTAATCCTATTACAAACAAAAACAGTCAATTTTATAAAGACGAGGCCTGCTCATGACCCTATAAAATCAATAAAAATAAGAATGAGCTGAAACGACTTCGACAAGGAAGGGAGATAGCCATGTGTGTATCAGAATACTGTATTCAGTACTATATTATAAAAATCCACATAATCCTATAATTCCAGCTTCTTTTTGAGCCGCGTCCATTTATGCAGTTCTTTGTCCATCCATACCATATTTACGCTTATTTTTTTACCCTACTAGAATGCTCAAGCTTATAAAGTACCTTGATAATGGAAGATTAAACTTGATAGTCATACCATCACTATTTCACCACAGATGCCTCAATTTCAATGTGCATGAACATTGTCTGCTTTGCTTCTCGTCCCTTCGTTTGCTCACCCTCTTTTTCAACGCCGTCGACATTTACCACCTAAAACACATATTATAATAATGTATTTATGCCAGCGCAAGTACACATTATTTTTACGAGCATTATCCACAAATTGCAACACTTTTGGCTCACATAATATTAGCAATAACAGTAATAACAATAATAATAGCAGTATTCATAATAATGATGATAGTGGATTAGTTAAAATTAGACATCAACACCGTTGGATGCTGGCTTAGTGGTCTAGATGTCAAGCCTTCACGCGCGAGACTCATGGGTCCTTGGCCGTAATCTCACGAGGCGGAACCATGTATGCGCACTGCTGAGGAGTCCCATACGGACGTCCAGCGCTTCCACGTTTTCCATATTGATCTAGCTTCAATTGACTCATGAATTCAAATATAAAGTATTATTAATGACAATAATAATAAGTAACCGATCAATTGCAGTCTCAAACATCGATGTGGAGATTTAAATAAACAATACTAAGGTGAAATGAACTTCACCCGATTGCACATTTAAGTGGCTATTCCCACTCAGTAGTCAAGTGGATAACGTGATGGTGTTTGAAAAATACTGTTCCTTAGACGATCAATATCCGTCAATAATCTTAGGGATAAATTGTCTCAGTTAACCGACTCTATGTGCATTTATCAATCCACCTGTTCATGTGATGCCAGGTACTTTATCCAAGTGAATTCAAGAACATTGTCTGGATTGGTTAAACTGAGGTGGAAACGGATCGATAGGAAGCGCAATGATCGAACACCTCGTGAACACAGGTCACTCAATCAAAGTGGACTCTGTGTTGAAAGTTATCTACAAGGTAAGTGGAAGGCTGCCAAATGCGGTTAAATTGCATCATCCCAACATTGACGAGGCATTAGCTATACATCTTGAAAAACCGAATTATGTGTCAAAAAGAAAGTGGCAAAGCCTCCTATTCTACCATGTTCTTAATCTCCAGTAATTTTCTTTCTTCTTCATACTTATCTGCCCCCAAAGCCATATGATTCCCTTTCTATCTTCTCCACAGAACTTTTATTTCCAAAGGGGACATTTCTATTTCTATTATCCTCCTCACAACACTTCATCACAATTTCAACATTTTCTCTTATCATACTGAACCTGCCTTGATTATTGTAATTTCCTAATCTATCTCCATTATGAATAATCCAACCCTGAACAATAAAACGTTTATTCGTTTCATTCGTTTTTGTACTGGTCGTTTGAATCTTCCCATTGATGTTCAGAACTGCAATTGATCAGTCTCATTATATTAGTAATAATAATAATAATAGTAATAATAATAATAATAATGGACCGATCAGTTGCAGTCTTAAACATCGATGTTGAGATTTAAATAAACAATACTAAGGTCAAATGAACTTCACCCGATTGCACAATCTGGTGGCTATTCGCACTCAGTAGCTAAGTGCAGAACGTGATGTTGTTTGAAGAGATTGGTGCTGGATTGGAGTCCTGTACCGATCTTCATCTCCGAGACGTAGGTACAACCAACTAACCAGTCCCAAATAGAATGAAGCGCGATTCCTGGATTCCGCTGCTAGTCATCATCATCATCATCATCATCATCATCATCATCATCATCATCATCATCATCATCATCATAATCTCTAAATATTATTAATCTCACTGACAATAATAACGTTTTAATACCTTGTCATCTTGAAAAATAAGTATATATTTGTGATTGTACAGCTTCGAAATTGAATTTGTAGAGAAAAGAACTCTTCACTGAACCAATCCCCCCACTTTATGTGTCAGTCGATGAATTCCGTCTAACTGACAATTACTGACATAAATCTGAATATTTTACACAAACAATAGTGGTGAGTATCATACTACTCGTGAGGAACTATATATTTGCATGTACCTATTTCACAAATAACTCGTCAAGAAGGTATCAAAAGAAATTAAGTCAATTGAAAAATTGGATAACGAGACTGATTTCCTCTCCTTATTTCTCTTTAAATGAACAACTGCTACTATTTATCAGTGGCATTATTTTTCATCTCACCTAAATGGGAGACTTCAATCAATCATTCTGTACCCTACTCACATCCATCATCGCATCCGAACGACACAATTCTATTCTATTCATTCATTTTGATAATCCATACACAACCTGTATTACAAATCATGAAATCATTCTCTATAACAATTGAGTGGTTTGCGAATGATTGATCAGTGTGAAAGGTGAGATGAAAGGTTGAACAGTTAGTGAAAGTGTGGAGATTAGAACAGGTATTTGATTTCAGTTGAGATTTTCGTGGTGATAAGTAAAGCTGTTTTACGTACTTGTGAAGAGTCGGAAATTAATCATATTTCTGGCTTTGTATTTTATGAAATCAAGTAAGTACAATCAGTTAGTTGAAACCAATCTCAGACACCAAAGTTCATTTTCGTAAATGAAAGTTTAAAGGAAATGTGACTCAGAAGATTCAGTGAACTGACGTGTCAGTTCAAACGAGCAGATTATTATCTTACTAATTGATCTTGAATATAACCGCTCAGTGGAGACCCACGCACATGAATGAATTGTATAAACGTCACTAACTGTATAATCTGTATGAACTTTACTCCCAGTCTATCGTTTGCGTCAGTTTTATTTGTGCATCATTCATATCTGTTTTGTTGATTGTACTTCCAGACAAACGTGTTTGATGTCAACGTGAAACAGAATATTTAAACAAATAAATAAGCATGACATTGATTTATTCATTGAAACAATAGTAATCAAATTCAGATTTATTTGAAGCAAAAACAGAAGAAGAAAATTGATTTAATTATTTTGGAACGGAAGAGCTGGTGAAAATGGTAAACAACCCACAAATATGTGTAGGTCAACATCTCATAACTTTCTTTTATATTATACCACCAACTGAAATAATTTCTAACAATGTAAAAGTACCGTATGCAAGGTTAATCATAACAGAATAGTGAATATTTCTTGGTTCATTTAATAAAATTAAGCAGATTTATCTTAATTAAATAATAATCAGTGAACATCTTACAATAAGAAGTTTGTAAATAATAAGTTCACTTCCGTACGTGGCGACGAAGAGAGATATGAAGGATTGAATAACAACAATTAACATGTGAAATAGAATTAGTAATACCATCTAGTTTTTATGTTTCCTTT